>MU155183.1:0-169513 GCA_015484465.1 Pholiota conissans
GAGCAAGCTGATTCATTCTCAATTCTAAGCTGGCGGATGAATCTAGCTGTCCGATTGAATCCAGAGCTATCAGGTTGATTATAGCAATGCAGACCTAATCCTTTGCTGGTGCTGGTGCTTTTATTCCCTTTTACGCCTTCATCCTTTGCTCTAATATAGTTGTATTCGTGATGTTTGATTCTTTTTCTATTAAAAAAACCTATTTGATCACTACTGATTACAAATATCGACAGTCTATTCTGGTTTTCCACGTCACGAGCTAACTTGTTATGTCCCGGGTTCTCTGAGCTTGCATGTCCATGGCGCTTTATTTGCCCGTGTCCCTGGTGTACTACAGTTGCGTGTTCCATGCGCTTTCACGACATTTACCATGAACGCTGTCCCTCCCAGCCCGAAGATTGAACTTTGAACGCGTCCGAGTCATTCACTTCAAAACTTCAATCTTTGCCTTCACCTCTGCAACCATGGATGATCTCAAAATTACAAATATTGAACAGCATATTCAAAGATTTCACTCAAGTCTTCGAACTGATTATTTGGGAAAGGTCAACGAGGTCGCCAAGCTGCATGCTGAAATGGCCAAGTTGCAGACTCGACTACTCGATGTCGAGCACGAGAATCATATGCTTAAAATGCAGCTGGAATTATCCAAAGCTAAAGGTAAGCATACGGAACACTTGCCAGGACCACCTCGAGCACCATCGCCGCTACTACCAGCTGCCAGCGCAGTGGTGAGGCTTTCGTGTAACGCTTGATTTCTATCAGCTTACTTGTACTATTTTTTAGGGAAACGAAACTCCAATAGATTGCATCCAGATTGCTGAGCCATCAGAGGAGTCTAATTCATTCTTGAAACGTGTAGGTGTCTTGGCCGTCTGAATAACTACATCCTACACGAAACCGACTGTTCGTATACAGGCTAGGTCACCTTTGATTGAAATCATTGAAAATTCGAAGCCTTCGCGAAAACGAGTGAAAGTCGAAGCGAAGTTGGATATTGTATGTTTGAATTCATATTTTTGTGATACCTTTTGACCTTTGTTGCATGCCACCAGCCCGCAAGCACACAAGTGTTCACGCACACGGTCAAGACCGATACGAAATGCGAGGTCCAAAGCCCCAGAAGAACAATATTTAAGGCCAAATCGTGCTCTCCTGAACTTGGTACCTCCAGTTCCAGCTCCGCGGCGACTATTATTCCAGCGTTGCAAGATACCAAAGATGTATGTTCCATGTTATCAAATGACAATATGCGAGGATTTTCATGGTTTTCCAGACCAAAGTTAAGAGGCAAAAAACGGAAAATCCGAACGTTTTCTCATTACCTCAGTCAGTCACTGACACGTATCTTCAAAACGCTGAAACATTCGAGATTCAACCACCGCCTCTTGATCTAGAAGTTCCTCGCAAGTTCCTCCGAATTACTTATGGCGGCAGTGATCAGCACTTTCTGCAGTATATACAGGCCGATAGGAACCCTTCAGGACCATATCTTCGACGTGTTGTGTACCCCATGTTAGACCTCAATCCGTCTATGCCCAGTCTACCTGGCGAGCCAGGACTTGTCTTCGCTTCTAGGCATGAATTACTCTCGAATCCCCCTTGGACACTCTTCTGTAAACGCGTGAAGGACAAAGCGATATGGTCATATCTGGGTGAGTATGAATGTACCCTAGTTGGGTCCATGACAGCCAATGACTTCCAGGCTCAGTCATCCGTAGTACGCTCTCTTTACTCGCTTCTTTCACCTGACGCCTTGAATCTCACGGTGCATCGTCTATTCAGGTCCAGAGAGAGTGGGCTAGAAGGCTTCTCAAACAGAAGTCTATCGAAGTCTATGTGTCCATGCGTGCACGGATTGCACTGCGATTCTCGTCTATGATTCCTGCCAGTAATAAAGACGAGGAAGACAGACTGGTCAAGAGAGAAGTAGAAGCAATCAAAGCAAACAAAGGGCGTCGAATATCCGAACAAAATATCATAGACGCATTCTGTAGAGGAGATGAGGCAAGTTCTTACTTATCACCTATCCAAAATCATACAAGGTATGCTGACTGTGGACACATACAGGGAATCGATATCATCCTTATGACATGTGTCAAATACGACCACGTTTTTGCGGATGATATACAAACACAGTTTGCAAATCCTCCCTCAGAAACTGGTCCAAGCACAAACATGGAAAAAAAGGCTAGCGGCGCGAAGCCTTTGCGTATGCCAAAGCCGAAGCGGTCTCAGTCAACCAGTCGACAAAGCTCAGCTATCTCTTCCCCTACGCCGGCCGAAGTCGCACATGGTCCTGCTACGGGTGGATACGTGCGCTCTAACCGATTGAAAAGATCGACTCGGAAAGTGATAGAATCGACGACCAGTTCAGAGGTGTCAGGTAGTTCGGCTGAAGAGTCGGAGTGGTCAGCGGATTAAGGATGACTAACGAAACACTACCCTGCTACGTACTTGAATGTTATCATACTACCGACTTGTCTTTTTCAGTGCCTCATAATCAATTTGGTTTACAGTATTAAGTTCAACAACATACATACTTTGCTACTTCGGAGGGCCGAGAAAATGGTCTGCACTGCTGCTCTTGAATTCAATTATCATGTCATCTGTAGCCTCTGCCACACAAATATACGTATACCGACTATTTCTGGGGTGGTCGAAATCTCTGCTTTGAAGCCCATCAGATCGCGTAAGGGGTGGAATTTGTATCACAGTCTTGGAAGCACACTCTGTTCCATATGGTTGACAAGACCGAATAAATTCATCAAAAGAGCGAGGTTACAAGTGATAGACACATTCCAGGTCAGTCGGACAGAGGACCAAGAAAATGGTCGGCGAAACTGCCCTTTAGTTCATCTACCATTACCTCCACAAGTCTCAGCGCACAAGGACCACGAGTATCCCTTTTAGCCTCCAACTTCGTGATTTCATTTTTGATGTCAGTCAGCTCCTGCAGTGGATCGAAAGGCATAGGACAAGTCCGCGTAGATTTAATCTCTTCCCAACCTCGTTTCCAAAGCTGGCGACAGTCATGACGGCGCATACAGCCGCGAAATTCTTCTTGAGAGATTTTTTTGTGAGTCGCTGACCAATGATTTTGAAGAGACCAATAGCCTTGATATAATGCGAGCTTCGCGTCTGGGTCCAAGTCCTGATTGGCAGGGTGATTATACGCAATTGAACTCTTAGACATGAGTACCGGCGTGATCCTTGTAAGTTCCAAATAGTAGAGGCCAGCCAGGAAGTTTCGCAGTCCCAATTGCTCTCCGACTTTGAGAGCATAACAGATCGATTCCTTTGTCTTCTTCAGGCGAGCTATCCAGAATTTTTGGAGGACAGTCGAGAACGAGGTAGTCTTTCCTAGAACCGTTGAAAGGATTTCTTTTGAAGCAGCGACCTTCAAGAGTTTCGAGAGACGAGCTTGGGGACATTTGGTGAAATATTTTGGCTTCGACGAGGCTTTAGCTTCCAAAGTTATGCAATGCTTGCGGAGAATGTCTCCAGCGAATTTGTGGTGCGAGTCGAGGCGATACTCGTGAGAGATCAGATACAGTGACACAAGTTTTTCAATATTGGCAGTAGCGAGTGTATATTGTTCCATGTGGACGGTCGAACTGGAAGAAAGGCGATTAGCAAAAAGTTGGTGAAAAACAGCCTGTAGAAATCTCACAGCGCATATATGAACCAGCATAAAGCTCTGAAGTCATTTAAGTCGGTGTTGAGGCCAATAGGAGCTGATTCTTCCGTTGTCTGACTAGGTGTTTCTCCCAACATGCCGAAGAATTCAGACAAGCCATTCTCTAGCAAAACCCTGTGTATCTAGAGGAAGATGAAGACATCTTCTGAATTAAAAAGGAAAGACTAGCCTTAAAAATTACCCAGCCAACTTGGACAACACAATCCCCGTCCTCTCTATAGTATTCTCCATCGTTGACAAGATTCGGAATTTCCTCGTTAGCTGAGCCATCATCAGAGTTATCGGCAGAAACTGAGGCAATATCGTCAGCGACGCCCACAGCGACTGTATCGCGTCTCTATCTCTTGTGTGAGCGCATAGGGTACAAATAAGATCTTCGAAGAAACAAGGAGTGAAAGTCGAGACCCGAGGATAGAACTTGAAAGCGCAGAGGAGGTTGGTTGGGGGTGATCATGACACCAGTCATCGAACATGTCACATGTCACAATACGCGATGGTCACAGGCTCGCGTCGCGTCCAAGTCGGTCTTTTCCAACTTGGCTTGCTCCTCGCGACTATGGATAATGTCAATATGGCCAATATTGAACAGAAAATCCAAGCCTTCCACTCACAGCTTCGCACAGATTATCTGTCCAAGGTCCAGGAGGTTGCCAATCTGCACAACGAGCTCGCCAAGTTGCAGGCACGACTACTCGACACTGAACATGAGAATCATATACTTAAATTGCAACTATCGATTTCCAAATCCCAAGGGATGTGTAAGGAACAACAAGTAGAGCCACAACATATGACTGCTGCTCCGCCACTGACTGGCAGTATAGTTGTAAGTGTTTCTTTGTTCAAAGCTTGAAGAGACATGGTTGAGACATTTAACTTGAATTTTAAGGAGTGTACATCCTCGAATAATGTCGTTGAAGAATTGTCACAACAGGTCCCCAAATCACCGTCAAAACGTGTAGTTATCATTCAGTTGGCTTCCGCTACCTTGGCACTAATTTTGATTTTTTGGTAGGCAAGATCACCCTCGCTGGAAATCATCGAATCAATCGAGCCCTCGCCGAAGAAATCCAAAGTAGAAGTAAAAGTGGAGGACGTGCGTCTCAGTGTATAAAAAAAAGCTGCATTTCTGACTTCCATAAATGGTATCGTCAGCCATCAAGCACACTTGTAATCACACCTCAAACTAGCCACGCAGAAGCCAGCACCTCCAATGAACGCATATATGTAGTGGGGTCTGCTTCCCCCACCCCCAACGAAGTCAGTGCAGCAGAAATATCAACAACAGGGCGATCCTCTCCTGTATTGATTCCAGATTCGAAGAAGGTATCCCCCCTGCTTCTGAACCAAACCTATTCAGTGTTGACCATATAATATGAAAGTTCAAGCTCAAGCTCAAGCATAAGAAACCTGAGGACTCAGAAGCTTTTTCGATCCCGAAAACCATCGTGGAAAAATACCTCCAGAAGGCAGAAACATTCAACATAACACCTCCACCACTCGAATTTGGAGTCTCGCGGCCCTTTCTAGGGGCTACTTATGGCGGAAGCTTCTTGCGATTTATGCAGTCGATGAAGGTTGACAGGAATCCATCAGGGGCATTCATTCGGGAGGCCATATTCCCTCAATCGCATCTCAATCCCCATCTACCCAGTCAACCTGGACAGCCGGGCTTCATAATTTCTTCAAGATCTGAAGTTTTATCGCATTCTCGGTTGTCGCTCTTCTGCAAGGACAATGGAGGATGGTGGTACCGTGGTGAATACAAGGGCGAACGTGTTGGGAGTATGACGGGAGAACTTTTTGGGTCGCAACCCACTGCTGTGTGCTCTTATTCATTCTTCTCTTCGCGATTGCACTCATTTGATGCTTTAGGTCAAACGAAACTGGGCCAAGCGCCTTTTGACGCAGAAGCAAAACAGTGTATATCATCTGATACGTGCGCGCGTTGCACTTCGCCTTTCCGTCACCATTCCCATTGAAGATAAAGAAGAAGAGGCAAGAATCATTGAAGAGGAGGTCAAAGCTATCAAGAGGAAACAAGGTACACTGGTATCGGAAGACGATATCGTGAACGCGTTTTCCAATGGAGACGAGGTGAGATCTAGTAACATGTTTCTGCTCCATTCCTAAAGGTCAATCCTTCTAGCAAATCGATATCATTCTCATGATGTGTGTCGATTACGATCACACTTTCGCCAATGACATGAAAACCCGATCCACAAACCCGCCTTCATCACAAAGCAAAATAGAGATGGCAGACCTCGGTGGTGATATCCATACGAAGGTATCGATATCGAACGAAGCTTCTACGAGTTCCAACCCCGACAACCAGTGTAGCGCTCTGAATGATTTACCTAGACAAGCCAATATTGCTTCTCGCGCTGATATCGAAGGATATACACGTCCTCAACGGTTGCGAAAGCAAAGCCGCAAACTAATGGAGTCTATGACCGAGCATCTTGATAGTTCAACTCGAACTCACGAGGAATGGTCCCGTCACTAGGAAAGTAAGCAATAAATGGGCGGATGGAAGGAGAAAGTAGATTCTTCTCGAAATTATCATACTTTCCTGATTGTGATTACGTGCTTCTAACGACATTAAAAAATTATATCTAAGTATATATTCTATGTGATAAGGAGACAAGTATTTGTGTAGAATAAAAATATGTCATAAATTTTGAGGAAGAAAATGATCCGCAAGGGTGTCCTCCAGTTCTTTTCTTTTTTGGCGAAGATAAGTTATGACACAGTCAATGGACAAAACGCCATATTGTCTTTCGTTGAATTTGATGACTTGTGTTTCCATTTGTCCGAGAAATGCTAGGGGATCAAAAATGCGTTGATTAAAGTCGCCTCTATGCATTGAGAAATACCCCTTCCAGACCCGGTCACAAGCATGGCGCCTCAATACGGGACATTGGAATGTTTTGGGTGGGGCATTCAAAAAATTTGACCAATATTGCTGAAGTGACCAGTAGCCCTCGTATACAGCGATCCTTTGTTCCAGAGGTAAGTTAAGATCTGTCCGAAGATACGCAGTTGAGCCCTCTATACTAGGGTTATGGCCCCATGTGCAACGGAGGAGAAAATAGTATAGGCGACCGAGGAACCTTCGCAAGCCCAACGATTGGGCGAGGGAGAGTGTTTGCGAAGGATTCTGGAAGCGTTTAGTGTCGTACATGCGGAATACCCAGATGTCTTGAAGAATGGACGACAAGGATGAATCATTTGATCCAGATTCCGTCAAACATGCTATTCGCAGTAACGATTCGAGATGATTTGGAAAGCATTCCGTGAAGTGCGTTCGTATATCCGGAGAAGCATCCTTGATATCCGAACAATGGGCAATGATAACCTTCCGGGCGAATTGTTCATGGGATTCGAAATGATATTTGTGGGCGATCAAATAGAGGCAGGTAATTTTGGCGATTTCAACTTTCAATGCGTCCATTTGATTCACATAGACCATGGGGCTGATATGAAACTGATGTTAGAGAAGAAGAAGAAAGATTCAAAGTACTCACAGCGCATATATGATCCAACAAAGAGCTCTGAATTCATCGATCGTATCATGTAAGACGATAGGGTCCTCATCTGTTGCCATATTTTGGGTTGCGCTTCCTTCTGGCATGCTGAACATATCCGCAAATGCCGACGAGTCTCGAACTAGCAAAAAGCGGTGTACCTAGTTGCCAAGAGGCCAATGATACCAGAGGATCGTCGAAAGTCGAAAAATACACACCTTGAAGAGTATGTTCCCAATACGTATGACACAGTCACCGTCTGCGAGATAGTAGTTCTTGTCGCGTATCGCTGGCGCAGATTCTCCTCGAATTTCCGAGTGCACCTCGATTCTTGATCGTTTGCGGGGGTTTTCTGTGTCCATGGCGGTATTAATTTTGTTGAAGCACTGATCCAGGTAGATATATAAAAGAGGTTATGGAAGAAGATCAAAAGAATGTGGTTGCAGTGGGTAGAAGTGAAAATTGAAAGACATAAATGATAAACCGGGATGTACATAGTCAAGCCGGAACCTCGTGACATAATTTTTAAATTTTTCGTTCAACGTCGGCCAACTGATTTTGGTGAATATTAGCGAACAACGACGGTGAGAGACATGGATTTGAAGACCATTTGATGCATCTCGGCAACTTTCATTTTTGTTAGGACTATTTTCCGTGATCATGAAACAGTAGTTGTATGAACATTACGAGACTGACGGGACTGGCGAGCCACTGGGAAGGGGGCCGAGAAAATGGTCGGCAAGGCTGTCTCTGAGTCTCCTGATATTGTTCCTGACATAGAACTGGAGACAGCTGATGTCCGCTCCATCGAAGCAGTCTTCATTCATCGAAGTGACAAATTCGGGTAGGTCGCTGAGAAAATCTAAAGGGTCGAAAGATTTGTCGGCGAGGTCTACTATATATTGCGGCCAAAGTGATTTCCAGAGCTCGTTGCAGCTATGTTCATCGTCTGGTGGACAGTTGAAGACTTCGATTGGGGCGTTAACGTGTTTCAACCAGTAGCGCTGGAGCGACCAACCACCTTCGTATAGCGTCAACCTCTGACTCGGAGTCAGATCATGAGTGGGATGGACGAAGGCAGTTGAACCCTCTATCTCCTTCGTTCTCATCTTGGAACTCACAAGTTCCAGGTAGTAGAGATTGCCTATGAACCTTCGAAGTCCGAGTGTTTCTGCCACATGAAGGGCGTAGGTAATAGGAGACCCCATCGTGTTGCGCAACCGCGTTGCCCAGGCTCTTTCAATTTGGGATGTCAAAGAGGATGCGGAGTTTCTGGAGGTAGAATCTTCCGATAAGCACGCAATGCGAAGCAAGGATTCAAGGCGACTTTCTGGGCATTGGTAAAGTAATGAAAAACGCGCGAGTGGTACCGTATGTTCGTGCGAAGGTGGGTTTGAAGAATCTTCCGAGCGAATTTTTCGTGCGATTCGAAGTGATATTTCTGGGAAATCAGGTATAAAGATACGATTTGGGGTAAATCAGCCGTTGAGGTTTCCGTTTGGTCCATGTACACCATCGGACTGAAAGAAGGGCGATTAGCCTGACAAAAGGAATAAACAGCATTGGAATGTCTTACAGAGCATACATATACCAACAAAGAGCTCTGAAGTCATCCACCTAGTCGTAAAGCCTTATTGGACTCTCGTTTGTCGCAGCTATTGTGGCCGAGTCGCCTTGCGGCATGTTGAACATATCCGCGAACACAGACGAGTCTCTCACTAGCAAATAGCGATGTATCTAATAAGTCGATAAGGATAATGTTGCGCAATAATGAAGAACATGAACCTTGAATAGCACGTTCTCTACGCGAATGACAGCATCGCCGTCTTCTCGATAGTAGTTTTCGTCGTATGTGATCGGGGCGTCTTGAACGGCTTCATCCGCGGCTGCAGGGCTGTCCGCTTGGTTTCTTGGTCGTTTACACTGTGGACCTTCCGTGTACATAATAGGCTTCGAGTGGTAGAATCGCGCTGAATTGTGGAAAACGAATCAAGGCTTCGAGCGCATTAGAAAGGTTTGGGATGAAGTACTTCTGATTGTCAAGGCTGTACGCGAAAACCAGCTGCGGCATGTTCCGCGTCACGGTTTTGCGCCATTTAGTACTTCGGTACTAGCTAAGAATGAAATTTGGACTGGCAGAAAAGATTGTAAGTACGCATACTTCTGGAACTTTGGTGACGGTAGAATATAAAAAATCGTCTAGCTATGTACATACGTATTTAGCCGTAAAGTTTGCTGGCCAAATGCCTCAAACCAGGCCTGTACCCCACCTTTGAAAACATAGAAGGCTTCACGAGACTGGTTGAGTGCTAGGCATTGGACCCAAAAAGTGATCGGCAAGGCTTTCCTCCAAAACATTGATCTTAGCATTTACGTAGGGCGCTATGCAGCTAATGACCAAGATTCCGTCAGATAACTTTCCATTCACCTGAGTAACACCCGGTTCGATATCCCGCAAGAACTGTAAAGGATCGAAAAACATTTCTGCAATTGAAGCTTTGTATTTGGGCCAGAACTCTTTCCAGATTCGGTTGCAGCCATGATGACGATGAGCAGGGCAATTAAAAGTGTGGAAAGGTGCCGATACAGTATTGAGCCAGTACGGGTGAAGCGACCATGAGCCTTCGAACAGAGCGAGACGTTGTCGGGGAGTCAAATCGGTACTCGGACGGATGTAGGCAGTCGAGCCCTGGATGGTCGATGGTTGATCCATGCTCTCGCAAAGGACAAAGTAGTATAGCTCTCCTATGAACCTTCGAAGTCCCAATGCCTCTGCGACACGAAGGGCATATGAGACAGATGTACCTATTAGGCGTAAGCGCCATATCCAGAACGTCTGAATACCAGAGGTCAAGGAATGTTCGCTCGCCGGATTTTCCGTCGAGCTGGCGACTTTTATGAGAGATTCAAGGCGGCTTTCTGGGCAATTGAGAAAGTAGTCCAGTATGAAATAATTTGGTTCTTCAAGTGCGTCCGGCCGATGACGTTCGAGGATTTCTCGAGCAAAATTTTCATGGGATTCGAAGTGGTATTTGTGCGAAATCAGATACAACGACACAATTTTAGCGATATCGACGCTTGCTTCGTAGGTTTGCGCCATATAAGCCATAGGGCTTGAGGTGGACGAAGAAATGTCAGGCCTTTAGTAACAAAGTAACAAGACGGAACATAAAATCGAAATAACTCACAGCGCGTACATGATCCAGCAAAAGGCTCTGAATTCATCAACTTCGTCGTATAATCTGATCGGGTTCTCATCTGTTGGGATGTTGCCTGGCACGTCAGTTCCTTGAGGCATGCTGAACATATTCTCAAATGCTGAAGAGTCTCTGACTAACAAATGGCGATGGACCTGGTAAAAACATGAAAAAAGTTTGATACAGCAGTTCGAATAGAAACGAAAGCACAAACCTTGAACAACACATTCCCTACACGAATCACGCAATCACCATCCTCTCGATAGTAATCCTCGTCGCGCGTAACTAGGCTGTCATCTTGAACATTTGCTTCATGAGTGGCTACAGAGTCGATTATTTCGTCCATATTGGATCTTGATTGCGAATTGTACCAGGCTTCCAGATCCATGAGAATGCAAGTATTCGGAAACGTTGTCAGACAATTGCCGGAGGTACGAAAACAGGAGAAGATTTCTCTTTTGAAAGTGAAGCTAGGTCGGTCGATAGGGTGTAAAGACAATGTTAAACTTCGGCTTCAAATTGAATTTCAGAAGAGGCCCGTTGGCCACAGGTGATTATGATAGCGGCATCATAATCCACCCCATGCGGACCTGGAACGTAGGCGACATATTCGTATCTCTCGAGCCGTCATACGCGCAAAGACATGTCACAATACTACATGTGTGTCGTTTTTTTGATGTTCAGAATCATGAGGCAATAGTAGTGAGCACGGCAGATAAATTCACGACACTATTGACGTACATAATTAAAAAATTAGTCGATCTCTATAGGCGGTTGACTGGGAACAGGGCCAAGGAAATGATCAGCTAGGTTGGTGTCAAACTCCTTGATCCTATCGTTGATATAAGTTGTAATGCAGCTAATATTCGTTTCCAGGTAGGTTTCTTTATTTGCTTTGATAATATTTTTGAGGAAGGCATTCATAGACGTTCGCGGGTCGAAATGATATCCAACAAGATCCAGCTTGAATCTTGGCCAAAATTCGGTCCAAACTCGATTACAGCCATGGGGGCATTTGAATTTCCTTCGAGAGCCTTTCATGAAGTCTGACCAGTAGAGCTGAAGCGACATATAGCCTTGGTAGAACGGCAACCGTTGATGCGGTTCTAAATCTTCGTCCGGTCGTTCATAAACCTCTGAGTCCTCCATCTGGTCAGGAATAGATGATATCATGTGGTGATAGTAGAGTTCGCCCATAAATTTGCGGAGACCCAGATTTTCGGCGACGGAAATGGCGTAGGAAGGCGACGAGTCTGGTCTCGCTTGTAGACGGAATAGCCACGCTTTTTGAAGAGCGGATGCCAAGGAAGAATCAATGTGAGGATCGTCCGCCAGCAAAGATATTTTCAGCAAGGACGCGAGACAGGTTGAAGGGCATTTGCGGATGAAGAATTCTTTGATGGCTGCGGGCTTGTCCTTCACGTTGGTACAATGGCTCTTCAGAAGATCTCGGGCGTATTTTTCGTGGGATTCGAATTGATACTTTTGAGCGATAAGATACAGACATGCGATTATGTCGATATCGACCTTCGACTCGTCTGCTTGCTCCATGTATTCTGTAGGGCTTGCGAAACCTCAGCGCGCGGAGAACATATCAGAGTGAAAATTGCCCTACAGCGCGTACACGCCCCAACACAGGGCTCTGAAATCGTCGACGTCATCATGAAGAACGACAGGATCCTCGTCTGTCGTTATCTGACTGGGTTCTTCACTTCCCTGGGGCATGCTGAACATGTCCCTGAAAACGGCCGAGTCTCTCACTAACAAGAAACGATGTACCTACACAAAATAGGTTAATAAAGAGTCCAGACAATTCCAACGAAGAGAAGGCACCTTGAACAGTACGTCCTCTACGCGAATGACACAATCGCCGTCTGCTCGATAGTAGGTCTCGTCGCGTGTAGGAGGAGTAATATCTTCGATTTCCGGGACTGCAGCGTCAGCACCTTTCGTGTCAGGCTCGTCTGATTCATTCGTATCGTTACGTGGACGTTTTCGAGGAGGTCCTTCCGTCTCCATAAGCAGTCCAAAGGGCCAAAGAGTCTACGCCTGGTTCGGGGAGACGCGAATCGCGCTTTGCATGGAGGGTCAAAAACCTGAGGCTGATGGATCATCTCGCGATTACCTAATTAAGCAAGCTCCACGTGACAAAAAGAAAACTCATCGACTCGCTCTCGGGACCGCTTCGAGTTCCTCTTCCCTCACAGTAAAACAAAATGGTGAGTTCTGGAGATTTTGAACGCTGAATATTGATTGAGACTGCTTAGCGTCCCATTCTCCTTCAAGGTTCGTAACCTTTTTGGACACCAAAGGGCTTGATTCAATAATTCGTGTTGCAGGACATGAGCGATCGCTCACCCAGATCAAATTCAACTCAGAAGGAGATCTTCTGTTCTCGTGCTCGAAGGACAATGTTATCAACGTTTGGTTTTCTCACAATGGAGAGCGGTTAGGAACATACGAGGGAAATAACGGCACGGTGTGGACGGTAGATGTTGATCGTGCGTCGTCCACCTTAATATCATGTTCAATGGTGTCTCAACTCTGATTTATAACTTCCAGCTCAGACGGTGTTTCTGGTATCTGGTGCAGCTGACAATACCCTGCGACTTTGGGAAGTTGCGACTGGAAAGTGCCTATACACTTGGGAATTTCCAACGGCTGTTAAGCGCGCCGCACTGAACGAGAATGGTACTCAGGTCGTGTGTATAACGGAGCAACGGATGGGACACCAGTGTGCTATTCGAGTGTTCGACATCAACCGTGATGAGCCAACAAAACGTGCGTCCGACGTATATTCGACAGCTAGCGATTCACGCTAACTCATTCTCCTTGTCAACAGAATCAAAAGAACCTCGATACATGTTCAACCCCATCGGTTCGAAGGCGACCGTCTGTGCGTTTACACTCACACCGAATGTCATCATCACTGGCCACGAATCCGGGAAGGTCGCCCTTTTCAACGTTAAATCCGGCGAGGAGATCGACAATAATGAGCGCGCGCACAGTGACGTGGTCACTGATCTGCAAATGAGCAAAGACTGGACATACTGCATTACCAGCAGCAAGGATAAAGCTGCACGAGTGAGCTTCTATGATTTTGCGATGACTTTCAAAGCGACGCTGATTTCCCTCGGTCAACAGATACATGATACCAAGAACCTCATGGTCATCAAGACCTACACCACCGAAACACCTTTGAACAGTGCATCCATTGCTCCTAATCGACCATTTGCAAGTTTTTCTTGTTGCTTTGATGTTGGGATGCCTTAATTAATACATCATTCACCACCCCGCAGGTTTTGCTGGGAGGGGGTCAAGAAGCTATGAGCGTCACCACCACATCTGCGCGCCAAGGAAAATTCGAGACTCGCTTCTGGCACAAGGTGTTCGAAGAGGAAGTTGGACGCGTTAAGGGACATTTCGGCCCTATCAATACGTGTGTCAATTCTGCATTCATGCTTTTGTTTTCCACTGATATATATCCGCGCCCCAACAGCATTGCTGTTCATCCAAATGGTACTTCGTATGCATCGGGAGGAGAAGACGGCTTCGTGCGCGTGCACCACTTTGACGACTCATATTTCAAGGCCAAGCTGTACGGAGATCTAGAGATCATTGACTGATCTGCTCCTGTTGTATGATAGCGCGATATACACATTTTGGGCGGGGTCCTCCGTCTCCGTTTCTCCTCACTCCCTGGATTGAAGATGCATGAGCGCAAGGTGTTTAAAATAACACTGAATTACATCAACACTGCCCTCTTGGAAATTTTTGGGGCCAAATTTCTGTCAAGTTATGTCATAGCACCTGCTCTTGTACGGTTTTTGGAGTTCGGTTAGGTTATGGTGTGACAATTTCCTGTTTTCCTTGTAAGGATTCCTGTGTCGTGAATTTTGGGGCATTCAATGGTTGGCAAGCAAGCGATATGGATGTTATTATCGCAGCTGCGCAGCAAAGGCTACCCAGAGGCGCTTGTCATTGTTCATGCACAATGCATTACGGCGTGCAGTGTGTTCAATAAAAGAATTGACGTTATTGCCGAAAGCGGTTAACGCCGTCACGCTCGACGCCGGCATGCCTTGTGGTCATTGTGGTCCCCGTTCTCCCCTTGAAATTGGATTTATACCTCGTTCGACATAGCCGAGTCCTCTCTCTCGTTCCCGTTTTCTTTCACTCTTTTTTGCCGCCAGAATGGCCGCAAGAGCCCTATCATTATCACTCATTTTACTTTGTTGCTCTCCGACGTTTGCATATCCGTTCCATTATTCAAGCTGGTATCCTTGGAGGCGGAGCTGGAAGAGGAGCACAGGCTCAACTAGAAATGTCCCGTCAGAGGGCTTCTATAATCCTTCGCTAACCGGTGGAAGCATGTTGACAGTGAGTGCCCACACAATTAGATGGATACCAACTCGTTATCTCCGCATTGCTGTAAACTCAAAACGACAATTTGCTGTACAGTTTGTTCCCAACACATTCCCGGAGGGCCAAGGCGAACCATTGAACGCGATTTTGTCGGGAAACTCTGATGAACGTGTTCTGCAGGATACAGAAACGAATGGAGGACTTTTAAATTATTTTGCGTGCGTTGCTCTGTTCGAGTTCCAGTTTTTCATGCAGGTTTTGAGGTTCTTATTTCCTTGATACGTTTGCATAGGTCCTTTGGATTCTCTGGAGAATGTTTGGGACAGCATTCCGGCTCTGACCAAGGTGCAGACCTAGGAGATGGAAACGGCATTCGTAAGTAAACCTGTCATATGCTGGCGACTTCCCTTATCCATCGAATCTTCTTCCTAGTAAATGAAACGGCGGTCATTCGATGGAACTACGGAGATCCACAACTTGGATCCTGTAAGGAGACGATACAAGGAGGGAACCATTTTAGGTATTGGGTGCAGAACGGACCTGAAGCAAATAGGTACGCAGTGCGCATCTCTCTGTGTTCCATTCACGAATAAATTTGAGCGCATAGTGGTGCCATTTTCATGGGTATTTCCTACGAACTCCCTTTACAACGTGCGTTATCTGTTCCATACTTCTCCTGCATGCCTGATGCCAATTTTTCTGTATAGTTGACCACGATATCGTCTCCAATGGCTACAATAACGGAAGGTGCGATTCGATTATTTCCGAAGATGATGGTCGTGCTCAACGTTTCCTGCAGAGATTGGCTAGTGGGCAATATAACAGGAAGCGCTATTCCATCACTAACACTAACAAATGGAACAACATATACCAGTACAACAAGTTTTGGAAACTATACCTACCAGACTCAGATCACATACGTTGACGGTTTGCTTCAAAATACAAGCATCGGTATCAACCACAACATTACCGTGTCCGTCGAAGGCGTAGTGAATGCATCAGATGGTCTGGTCGCCGTTTTGGAAGTGTCGATCACAGGAACACCGCCTACATCGTACGCTGCCCAATCCTGATTCTGGCTTTTGCCGTGGCTTATTCATCTTTCAGCATCGCATGGAAACCGTCACCATCACGATTTTGGCAACTTTATTCTCTGATATTTGTTTTGTGTTTGACCTTCTTGCCATCATGATCTCTGCCCTTGCATCTTGTCCTGTGATCTAATACGCCATACACTCACTTCTAGTTACACTGCACGATATCTTATTATGCTCTCCCGGACTTGACCCTTCGGAATCATTCACCTTCATATCTCACATGCTTGCATCATCGTATATATGCATCTCCCAGGACACCTTCAGATATCTGTATTCCTTCCATTGTACTTACTTACACAGACGATCTCACTAGATTTTCATTAGACATTATACCTTCTCTCTCTCTTTAACGAGATAATTGACTTACCTTCGAGTAAGCTTTTGTTTATATTTGACTTTTCGAGCTGTTTTCTCTCTTTACGTCGAAATCTGTGAAAAGGTTCTGTGTGTGGGCACCAGTTCGAACGAGGTTTCGAGCGTTGGTCGTCTAGTATACATAATTGTTGCTCGATTTCATTGAATAGAACTTTGAGATCAGTTGTAGAACAGATCAGTGATGAGTTGATCTAATAGGTTAGTCAGCGTGTCACTACCAAGTCACTGACTCCATCAGCAATCTTTACGAAAAAGTTCTCGCGTTTTCGTATGTTTTTCTCTGTTTTCGGTGGATTTCTGGTTTCTGGAAACCTGATCCGAGAGTTTTACTACAAAAGTACTATATTTTGTAGCCTAGTTTTGTCTTAGCTCAATTCTTACTATTGCCGGAAGTTTCCACACTAGGGTACCTGGGTTGCCAGGTTTCGATGTTTTTTCCTCTTTGGTGGTGGTTGCGAGCGGTTTTCATGGTTTTTGTGGTTGTGAGTGAATGCAATTGACCCACCAGGTTTGTTCGAAACACGTGCGCCTGAGGCACATGATATTTTTCCCATCTGCCAAAGATGAACTTCAACAAAAATTGACCCGGACGAGAGCTCGGCGCGAGATGACCATCTCGTATATTCAGCGTGTATGGACTACGTAGACACGTTGCTAGCAAAAAATAGAATGAAATACATGCAGTACTACTTTTGGGATCATTTCAAGCATAAATAATGCACTGGACGATGAATTCGAACGAGTGATGATGCAAAGAGAACGCGAGCTTGGGACAAAATTTTCAGAGATATTCGACGTGAAATGAATTAATGCTGCTTAATAACTTAACTTGTAACTAAGCATTTGTGGAGTTCTTATTTGAATTTGGTCCCCTAGGGCTCTACTCGACAAGTTGTACCGCGAGTGGGAAACGTACTTTTATGCCATCGTCATCCCGATCCTTTTGGAACGAATAGCTGCTTTCTTGATTTCTAACACACCACCTTACCGAGAGCGTCATTACTTCGGCCACTCATAAAGATAGAAACGAGGTTGAACTAGAGGAAAATCTCAAACGGATGTGCCAACTTCTTAGTTGACACGACATCGAGCTTTGTGAATATCAAGTGAATCTTACAGTCCTAGGGCTCTGTACTTGCGGGCGGCTCTAATAACTCACCAATTGACATTCTATTTTTTGCTAGCAACGTATATACGTAGTCCATACACGCTGAATATACGAGATGGTCATCTCGCGCCGAGCTCTCGTCCGGGTCAATTTTTGTTGAAGTTCATCTTTGGCAGATGGGAAAAATATCATGTGCCTCAGGCGCACGTGTTTCGAACAAACCTGGTGGGTCAATTGCATTCACTGTGGTTGTGCAACCCGTGGAAACTAAATTGCCGGATTACTGTGACGGATGAGTCAAACGCTCGTTGTCGGAGCAAGTATTACCTCGAGGCTCGAGCTCATTTCCACCCCCACCAATGACCATTCCACTTACTCTTACTCATCCCATCAATGTTGTCATATATACGACCATCAGTTGTCGAGTAGTCGAGAGCAACGGTAACTGTTCAGATGCACTCATTGTGTGATGATATATATAGATCTATCAGAAACGCGTGTCCTCTTGCCATATAAACTGGAAATATCTTACGCGTTTTTTGCTTCCTCACCTTTCTTTCGTTTCGACTCGGGAGTCAGAGCAGTGCTCTTTCTATTTCACCAATCGCTCTTTTCTTATACCTATTCTGCCATTGCATATTCGTTTTCATCATGAAGCTCTCCGTCACTTCCATTTTTCTTTCCTTGTTGCTGGTATCTGGTGGAAGATGTGCTCCTACGTCCAAATCGAGTTCAAATACTGGAAGTCGTCAGATGTCGCCAAGTGCTGGCCAGGCATTTGGTGCTGCATATTGTGGGTCTTAAAAACTAGCTTCCATATATCCTCACTGACATTTTATTATTATTATCAGTCATCACAAATGAACCCAGTGGAAATTTGCTGATAGCCGCTGACATCGCCAGCAGTGGAAAACTGGTACGGGTTGCATCCAATTTGACTATCATACATACTAACCGAGGTCGTTTTCGTCAGACATTGCGACGTGCAATCGACACAGGAGGTTTAGGCGCCCATGGCATAACTGACCCTGTCGGACCGGATCCATTGTTCGCCCAAGGGTCTGTCAAAGCATCATCCGCTGGAAATATTGTCGCAACCGTCAATGTATGCACGCATTTCATCTCCTCGCCTCGTAATATCTAAAGCTCGTATTAGCCGGGATCCAATACACTGGCTGTATTCAGCATCAACCCCAACGATGCTACTAATCTCCAGATGATTGGAAAGCCAGTGGGTAGTGGTGGAGAATTTCCTATGTCCCTGACGATCAATAAAGCTGGAGACACTGTTTGTGCCTTGAATGGTGGAGCCATCAATGGCGTGGGGTACGCGTGCCTTCAGTCTATCCAAGTGGTTGCAGATGGCTCATAGAACTTTTAAAGTTGTTTCAAGGTGGATAAGACGCAAGGATTGGTGCCAATAAGCAATACCGTACGGTCCCTTGGTCTCAATCAAACTACGCCGGCGACTGGGCCTGCTGGAAGCGCTAGCCATATTATTTTTTCCGAAGATAATTCGCAGCTTATTGCCTCAGTAAAGGGTGTGCCACCGCAACCAGGATTCCTTGCCGTCTGGGATGTAGCTGCAGACGGATCGCTCTCAGCAGATTTCAAATCAGTAGCGCCTCAATCTGGTGGCCTCCTTCCGTTCTCGATGACCGTGATTGCTGGGAAGAATGCCATTCTAGCAACTGACGCTGGACTCGGCTTCGATATCTTTGATTTCAACGCCGTCAATTCTACACAAGGAAATTCGAGTTCTACGGGAGACAGGTCCTCGGCAAACGCTATTAACGGTCAATCGGCAACATGTTGGTCGAGCTTTAGTCCGAAGACTGGAAACTTTTTCTTGACTGATATCGGAACGTCGACCGTTACCGAAGTCAACGTCGATGCTAACCTCAATGGAACAATTGTCAAGGTACGAAGAATTATATCCCTTCGACAATACCTGCTTATAATGTTTTTCTCTCTTAACAGCAATATCCTCAAACTGCGGGTTCAGGTACGATCGACAATGACGTCGCGACAATCAACGGGAAGGAGTAAGTGTACTTCGCACATCATTTATATGTATATGCTAAAGTAGAAATATAGTTTCCTCTATGTTCTAGCTGCTAATGCTAGCAGCATTGATGTTCTCGCTCTTCCTGCGCCAGGGAAAGGGACAAGCCTCCAGAAGCTTGATATCGCTGGCCCAGCTAAATCTGCTGGTATCACTATCAGTATGTCTATACAAAACTGAACAATCGCCGTTACTGAACATAGTTTATTTAGATCCAAACAACCTTCAAGGCATGACTACCTTCGTTAAAAAGTAATGGTCGTTTCTGCTTTACATTTGGATTGTCAGAAGTAGTTGTAGCCGCCTGGTCTTCGTGTGCGAATTCATGCAAAGTGTATCATATATGCTACGAGAATGATTGCAGCTTAGTTGAGGGACAAATTCTGAGCTGATCTAACACGGTCACGAAATGGGGTGAGCAGACATAACGGAACCGGGTTAGGGTCAAGGGGCTAACAAAGACAACACAATTCACTCTGCTTTCCTTTGTACTTGAAGCGTGGCGGCTGTACGGTGACAATACAAAGGATGCTTTGTTAACCCTACGAAGCCACTACTGTTAACTTCTTCAGCGGCCTGGTTCGCGCGCTACTTGCTTTCTTTCACTCGTCCACGACGGCCCAAAGGCTCTAACCGCCCTGCAACAGGCCTTTCATTTGACTTAACCTTCTCCATCGCTAGAATGCCGACTGCCACGCCTTCTAGGATATTCATAATCCTCGACGATAGCACCGTGCGCGAGGCGCGCGATCGGCAAGAAGAGAAGAGGCCTAATAAGCGTGTGCGAGTAGATTCCGACGAGGAGGACGCGCAAGATTCATATGGGAGTCATAATGCCAAAGGACCCGTTGAGCGGGATCCGGTGTATTTCAAGGAAGATGAGTTGGCGAACTGTGTCGTTCGCGTTCGTGGATGGTTATTCAAGGTGCGTACTGTGCCACTTGCTCCTACTATCGAATGCTCATCACATCGTAACACAGATCCAGGCTGATATGCTTTCGTGTTCCCCAACGATGAACTCATATTTACAGGATCACATTCGTCGGTATGGAATGCCGACAGAGGAGAAACCTTTCTTGTGTCCCAATCCTCTTCCCACAGTCGATGAATATCGAGCGTTCCTTTGGGCGTTATACGCTACGTGCGTCTGCTCATCAGCTCCTACAGCTTCAGTTCTCATTGCTTCCTCACAGATTTGATGAACTCTCGGAACCAATCCATACAAACGAAGAGCTCGAGCGGCTCTCACATATCATCACGATCAATAAGAAATTTGACATCCCCAAGATGCACGACTGGGCCGTCGAGATGCTTCACAAGACCGCCAACAATCACGTCTTCATGCAATCATGCTCATCAGCTAGCCTGGCTTTGCTGGTCGATACTGCCAAATCCAACCACAAGAAATACGGGAAAGTGCTCGACGCTACCGTCAAGGCATGGTGCAATCGGGTTTGGGATAAGACCACCCCGTCAGTTCCCGCGATGCAAACCGCGGATAAGCACGATCTGCCAGAACTTGTTGGCACTGCGTATTATGTCCACGTACAAGATATGCACGATCGCCAGACGTCGTTCACAGAAAGGGGAGCGGCCAAAATACGTGTGGACCTGAAGCTGAATAACGGCCAAGTCATGCGCCTCTTGACGGGATATTGGTCGCTGGTGAGCCTTTGGGAAAGGCACAGAGTCAAGCCCCTTGAGCTTCCCAAGGGTAAATCCTGCTCCGACAAAAAGCACATCGAATGCATGGCGAACTGGAACAGGCGTTGGATTTCGGCAGTAGGTTGGAGGAGGATTCTCGATCTCAGCTCGGCGGACATCCTGGGGCTGCTTGAATGTTTGCGCGATCAGCTCTTGAATGACGATGACCTCAAAGCAGCTTTGGAACCTGAGTGTCGTCTCGCGGGATTGGAGGCGATCAGGGCCCTTCGCACCAAGACGAAGGAAGGGTTGGCCGACCACTTCTTTGCTTGCGTATGAGTTGGGCTGATGCAGAATGCGCTAGACTATGTAAGTATATACTAATTTCTATGGGCTCAGGCAGTTATTACCCCTCAATTGTTTTAATATTCGGATTCGACCTCGGATTTTCTGCTTCGCATCGGGAGTGCTATGGGAAGGACTTCAGGGAAACCTGGGGCCTTCCGTAAACTCCACCGTTCTTATACTTAGGATAAATTTACTGGAATATTTTTACGTGTAATGCATGTGCTCGCGAACTGTAATATGGCTACGGCAGATTATTTCTCGCCTTCTGTTCTTCTGAATCCTCCTTCCCTTGGACCTTGACAGCGGCCAGGCCTGCTGGAAAAATTGTGGACCCAAAACGATATTGATGCCAATGGAGAACATTCAAGCACCCATTTATGTTCAGTGTAGTTACCTGCGTGCGAGATTCTGAATCATGAGTGTTACACTCACTCATCTATCGGTGAAGGTGAACTGGGTTCATTATTGAAAACACCTTCAAGAGCAAATGCCGTCATTGAAAGTAGGCATTAAATCTCGTAGTTCCTACTTGATTAATAAATCCAAAGAAACTCCAACTTTAGACCAAAAGCCTTCTGTTGAAAGTCATCGTTGGATGAAGAGAAACGAAGGACAGCAGTGACTTCTTCTATAGTCTATAAATAGTACCAATTTTAGGTCTATTCTTAGTCTTAATCCGCTCTGGATGCATCATTTGTGAACTTCAGGATTAACAACTGAATCGAGTCTTCCAGATCTACGAAGCTGCGGACTTGTGCATTTAACGCTTGGTGGAAAAGCTGCAGTTTCTGTTTATTGCATTTTACTCAAGCATCACACTGTCAACGCGACCATGGTAAAAATGTCCAATCAAGCCAATGTATATCTCGGATTCTCGTCTTCCGCTTCCCAAGAAAAAGCCTCTGTTCAAGTCCTGACAAAACATGATCACGAACAACGGTTTTAAAGCTGATGAAGCAGGCGATTAATCAGTTGCCTGAATAATGTATAAGCTACAGTAACGAAAGGCGATTTGCTATGTCATCGTGGTTTTTCTAACCCCCAGAGCCGCCTATGTACGGACATTGGCCAATCTAAACGCCATCGCGCAGTGTATGGACTTGGGCCTCGGACTCCGAGGATCGTCGCGTTCGGCAGCGGGCAGCGGGGACAAGAACATGCTGAGGCCGAGACCTTTGATATTTATGCGACGGTAGAACACAAGTGAGGAGTCTGTTTGAATCCTCGGTGATAAATGAGAAGGCGTTGAGTGGGGCAAATTTTGGTATGGGTGTATGAAAGTTTTATCTGCTAAGCTGATTATAAGCTGATTGTGGCTGAAAGTTGTGAAGGAAATAGGAAGCAAGTTATGCATGCATGTTAAGGAATCATAAACGTAGCCATATATTGTACAAATGTTAAAAAGTGTCCCTGCAAAAGGTTTGCTAACCGCCTTCGCGCGTGTTATAAATATAAGGAAGACTAATGTGTACGATAATAGATTGCAAGGATGGCGCATTGTTATACCCGAGAAGCAGCGGAATGATGATATGTGAATGACGATTGTAAAGTAGGAAGAATAATTGAACCTTTTCTGGAGTAAACCGTTGGCAGTGGAACCGCTGCCAATGGGTATAGATCGCTGTTTTTCATGCGACGAGGGCTCGGATGGCCAAGCCACATGTGACGATGTTCCCCGAAGACCGAGAGCGCGCAGCATCGAATCCTTGAGACACGAAAAGGGACGCTACAGCCCAGTTACAGCTGGAAAAAGAACATCCAACATGTTAACGCGAGCCCAGCCATCCGAAAAGCTTGTGAACTCACAGCAGCCTGAGCGAACATTTTCTTATCTGTCGCCACCGGATCTATGTCCACCGCGCGCATAACACACGTTCCCGGACCTGACATCGTGCGGATGACAAAACTGGAGATTTTGAGGGTATCGTCGAAGTCGAGCGTCCATGTAAAATCCTCTCGCCAGTGTCGCCCGCTCCTCTTCCATGTCCAGGTTACGCTGGCGGGGATAACTACTCGTCGATTACTCGCGTCCACCTCGAGCTCGTCGCGGATATGTGCGTTTGACCGTGTCCAGTTTGTCGCCAGCAGGTCGAAGTATGATCGTAGCGCGTTCGACCCGGATAACTTCGATGTGAAAGGATGAGGGCAGTCCAGTGGTGTGTGCTGAAGAACAGCAGGTGATGACGTGGAGAAATGATGGAGCATCTTGATCGGGGGAGTATTTGCGGCGAAGGCATCGAAGAACGCCTGTCCCGACGCACGAAGTTCCTGGTCGAGAGACATTGTATATGTTGTGGAATGCACTGGAGAGAAAGTTGGTGAATGGTTATATCTTTATCAAAGTGCGAAAGCGACGTGCCTTTATAGATTGTTGAGGACCTCCTGGAGGCTCGGGCTTTCGGGCAGAAGGATCTATAGTCATGTCCGGCTTGTCAGACCATTACGGTTCAACAAGCCAGGCTCCCAGCCTCCTTATTAGTCTCCGCCTAGAGGTCCTTGGACCCACAGTCCTATCGGAAGATCGATTTGAACTGGCAGAGTCGAAGGTCATTTTGGCGGCGCACTTGCAGCTAGCTAGCTGATGGTGTTGGCAGAGTGATCTCCTGGTACTGGATAGTACTTCCCCTAGCAAGGTGGTTTAATCACCCATTGATTCGAGCCTTGACTTGCCCGTTGACGGGGAGAAGATATGGGGAACCAGTCGCATTCCCGAAGCTTGTCAGTGATAGTCGTTCGATGGGCTGCTGCGTTCAGAGTCAGCGCTAATCTGAGTTTTAATTTGCACCTTGGCTCGTCCCCATTTAGAACTGGACAATCATTGACAATTTGACACTGACTGGAAAGGCACACTTGGGGATAAGTATCCTGGAGAAGGGGAGAGCGAGAAAGAATTGCCTAGATCGGCAAACGTAACTCTCTTCATCATGTTGACCACGGTCCATGGAGCAGGCCGTATCCGAAATCAGAAAATACAAGAACATAGCGCCAACTCCGAATCGGACTCGGACTTGGTACAGCCTGCATCCCCCCATTACCGAGGAATTAGATTTTACAGAGTAAATCAAAGTGCACGGCTTTACGCAATGATTTTCTTGGCGGGAGAGATAAATGAGACGGGATGAAAGAGGTGCGTTCAACAAGACGGGGTGACCCTGCACGCACGGTCAAACCTGCCCTCGAGATTGTACTATGTTTTCGCTGATAGAATCCAAAGAGAATGTTACATGTTCTATGACAATCGAATCGACGATCAGGACTACGATCGGCGAGCGAAAGTAGATAACTCTCTGTAGATTAATGAGACCATCTAATTATGTTCTCATTTTCTTGGTGCGAAACTCCCCTAGCGAGTGCATGAGACCAAAATATAAACTTAATGAGTTCTATCCCCCAGATTCGTCCACGAGAATAATATGGCGTATTTACTCCAGTGCACCATCGCATTGGTGCCCTTTTCTCTGGAGCTGAGGCCGAAAGAATCCCCGTTGTGATCCTAGGGTCATGTCAGCTTTCCCCAATCGCTCTTCGTTCTCGCAGAGAAGCCCTCCTTGAGGCTTCTTCAGGCATCTGAACAGATATTTTTGTCATAAAACATGCAACATGTCAAACTACACCGACAGTCTCTGTCTTCCCCAGATTTCATTTTCTCCGCATAGACATAAATGACAGCATTGGGCTCGGCTAGTGCGAGTGATCGCCCGAAATAAAGCTACGTGCATACCATCCTGACCTTCTCGCAGCCATTCATCTCATATTGAATGAAGTGGAGTGGCGCGGCCAATCGCGTCCCCGAGTCTGTGGCCTATCAGTAAAGGCGTCAAGGTGCATATCGCGATATAAAAAGATCAAGGGAATCTCTCGTGAAGTCCTTTTTATAGCACCGTTTCTTTAAAGACTCTATAGCACCCTTGCAGTTTCTTGCACTAGTCATGATGAGACTATTTTCTAGGTCTGAAAAACCAGTCGTATTTTGTTCAGGAGCTCCTTCACGCCTCATGGTTTCTTGGAGGTCGGGCCGACAACGCACCTATCACATTTCTCACTCATGAGATTCGAAGGGGCTCTCTGTCCCAGCCAAACGGGCTCGTATCCGAATCTATGGCCACAAGGAACTATCAGACGGGGCTCGAGAAGTTCTTCTTCATTCTACGTAGAATTCGGTGTGACTGGCCGATAGTCACTTGGGAGACATGTGGGTTTGAGAGCGTGAAGGTAGTGGACGGAGTTGGTGACATGAGGAAAACGGACGCCCGGAATGAATACCTGCCTGCGACACATGCTACACAGTATTATCAAAAAGGATGAGAGAATGGGTAAAAACACGTTCAAGGGGATCTCCTATGCCATGATGCCTTGTGCCTCCTATTAATCGTCGACTCTTGAGATAAATAGGCGCCCAGTGGGTAGTGATCTTCTGTAACTTCACATATGTCAGAAATCAGAAATAATGACTGGTTGAAAAGGAGAGAGATTACCTTGATAATTTTTGGGTGACTGAGGTAAATTCCAAAACTATATACGAAGCTGCAGGACGAGGTCTAGCAACTTTTGTGCCACAAGTTTCGGTGATCAAATAACGGCAATCAAGCGGGCGCGTTGAGCCGAATGCCGTTCTTCCCACAAGGGTGCTCGGGCAATCACAGTGTTCGCCGTCCATCATTGAGCCGAGCGCCCATTCGCTACCGTCATCGCCGACGGTGTGCGCGTCCCCGCCGAGTGCTGTGGCAAACTGACTTGACTCGAAACTAAACGGGACCGCGCAGCATCAACATTAACTAATACTCTCCCTGTCTTGTGGAAAGGTCGTTCACACACACACCAGACGAAAAAAACGATGCCATACGGATTAAAACAGTTCAGAGGTAAAAGACATGTCCGTGAGGATGATATCGTGTATAACGCAGTCGTTCGGAAGGATTTACTATGAATTTACCCATGAAATTTTAGTCGGGGACACCGCGGTTGCGTTACGTCGCCGAAGTTCCCTGAGCCATCGAATAAAGTACGGCCTTGTCTCCACTTCCATCGATCAACGCTCTCAACGCGCCATTCTTGTTGCCCAGGAGCGCAGCTGGCGTGTTAAATTCGACCTGTCCGTAGATATAATTAACTGATTCATCCGTGATCGCGTGCGCGATGATACTCACAATTCGGCCTGCATCAAGTACCATCTGTGCGCCGATTTGAACATTCACACAGAAAAATATTATTCGCTACACTTACTATTTTGTCCGAGTCCATAATGGTTTGAAGCCGATGGGCAACTGTTATAACTGTAACGTCAGCAGGTAGACGATGCCTTAACGTAGCCTGGATCACAGAATCCGTCTTGTAATCTTAGAAGACGCATTCATCAACAGTCAGTAAAAAAAAAGCGGTGGGCAGAATATGTTCGCACCAATCGCTGAAGTTGCTGCAATCGATAAAGGTTATTAACAGACATCCTGGGAGCTCCAATGGTGAAATTTTACCTTCGTCCAGAATGAGGAGCTTGCTTCCTCGAACCATGGCTCGCGCGAGAGCAAGGATCTGCCTCTGGCCTACCGAGAGATTGGCCCCGCCACTTGCAATATTACTATCAAGGGTGATTTGACCTTCTCCCATTTCTTCTTGGAGGGCGAACAATCCCGCATCACGAAGAGAATTGTTCAGCGTTGCATCATCATGCTGTTCAAAAGGATCCAGATTCCGTCGAAGGGTCCCTAAATTGCAGTATCAGAAAATTTGAACAGAAAGATTGTCGGAGTTCCGCTTACCGCTGAGAAGCTCGGGCTGAATTTAGAGAAGGTCAGAAAGGGCGTGTCCTGATGAAAAAGAAGGCGTTACCGTTTGAGGAATAATTGTTATGTTTGACCTCAATGAGTCAAGGTTGATGCTGCTGGTAGGTAATCCATCATAATATACGTCACCCTCTGTTAAAATGCAGCGAAGCAGGGCAAGAGTAAGAGAGCTCTATGGTGAGATTGTTATGTCAGATAGTATGATTCAACCAGTGCACGTAATTCACCTTTCCGCTACCCGTACGGCCGACTGTTCATCGTTGATATCAATCTGCCTGTGTATGCTTAAGATCAACAGTAGCCTTACCGACACCAATCCTTTCGCCAGATTTAACAGTAAAGTTTAAATCATGCAAAACTCTAGGACCAGTCTGGCAACAAATGTAAATCTCTCTGGCTCCATCATATCTACTGATTGAATCGCACCTCAGAATATCGCGCTGATAGGTGTTTGACACGCAGGTCCCCGCTTGTGGGCCAGGAAGCTGGAGGTTTCCCTTCTTTAGTCGGCTTTGGTTCGTGTTCGATATCGATATAGCCTTGGATTCGTTCCAGACTGTGTGAACACATGACCATCAGGTATTTTAGAGGGATAGAAGTATACAGTAGACGCCCACCTGTTTGTCTGAACTTCAAGGTCATTGAAAGTCCTTACCCAATATAAAATAGCCCCACAAAATTTGAGGCACATATTCAACGCAAATCCAGTATTTGCTGCGCCAAGGTGCCGGTCCCCGTATACGAGATAGGATGCAAGGGACACGGTGAAAAGGGCGCCTATGCAGTCAGCACGCAGACCGATCCATCGGTTCAGATTGTATGAAATTCGAACCATCCTGGACTGGTGATCTATTCGCTTCAGTAATTCGTCTTTGAACGCCATTTCTGCGCCGTAGGCGCGAATAGATACTATTATGAGTATTAAGTTTGAATTCGTCAGAATCAAGTAAACGATATATCTACCCATTCCAACTATAGCTGCATGGAAGTGACCCAATAAGGGGGAACGAGCATTGCTACAACCAAGATTCAAGGAGAGTCAATTGTAAAAAGTTTTAAAAACGCACCTCATTGCCCGTTTAACAGGCAATTGCGCCTTGAGGTATAGATTTCCGAGGTAGAAACCAAGCGCAGCCACTACAGCTCCAGGCGCAATGAAAACCGGTGTGAATATAATGATTACTCCAATTTGCGAGAATAAAGAGGTTCCAATCTGTGTCAAAGTCAAAAATGATGACGGGATTGGTCCGTCGACTGCTCGAATGTCCTGTGTACATCTTGCGATCATTCGGGCGGTTGGCGTCTGGTCTAGCCACCTATTGCAGATTGTTCAATCGGAAAACCAAGGGAAAATGTGAATCGAGATCAACCTTAGGGTGCTCCCGAGGATAGACTCCACCAACATCTTGTTAATAACCCTTGACGCTCTCATACTCCCATAAACGAAGAAGATGTTTGCGAGTGCAATGACGAGAATCGTAGTACAGAGGATTGATGTATAGATGCCCAGATAACTGGAAGATTCGTCTACATTAGTTTACTAACATTGCCGATATTCGCAACACTTACTAAAAGACATTCACCTCCGATGGTGAATGAATCTCATACTGCGAACCCCAATGTCCAAGGAACCACGTTTGAAACGTGTTGGCCCAGTCGGTCAAAAGGAACGTGGACATCCACGTCGAGTAGAAAATCAGAGGGTAGTCACCTCCCAAACTTCGGACGAACAACTTCAAAGATTTCCACGTAATATGGCCCTCTGCTATTTCCTCTGCTACAACGAGCTTCCCATCAACAGCTTTGGCCTTTGGTGCGTTAGAGGCATCGTATTGTTCATTTGCAAGTTCTACGGCTTCGCGATCACGTTGCGATTCGGCTGCGAGTTCAGCATCATGCTCTAAAGAGTCTTGGATCTCCGTTCCCTGCGTTCTGATGGAACCGTCTGGGCCAATGGAGACGATGAACTTCGCTACAGGAGTCGCCAATGCGATATTATGCGTCTGAAAATATGTAAGTAAGATAGCCAAATACTCGGTCAATTTGAAAATTATTCACAACGAGCAGAATTGTACGCCCTTTGACGAGGTCGCCCTTGAAACACTTTTCTACAATCCATGATGATCTAAATAGCTTTTTAATAGTGCTGAATACCCGCTGGGGGAAGTCAATCTCACGTATGAACATCCAATGCCGCAAAGACGTCATCTAACAAGATGATTTTCGCTGGTGAATAGAGCGCTCGGGCCAACGTGACGCGTGCCTGAGCATATATGAGCCTTACGTGTCTTGTGTACAGGAAGGGAATCATCACCTTCTGACCACCACTAAAACCAAGGATAGATGAATGAATGTCCATAATCCTGACTTAGCGCCTATCAGGACAAACCTCAGCGTTAGGCCTTTTTCGCCGACTTCTGTTGCATCGCCAGCCTCAAAGAGTTCCAGGTCTGGCTCCAAAGCGCATTGACGCAGAACTTGATATTATATATAAATGAATTCGCGAGTTCTTAATAGACATATAGAACATACCTTTCCTATATCGCAATTCATCGAAGGGGTTTCCAAATAGAATATTGTCGCGGATTGTGTCGTTCTGTATCCAGGATTCCTGAGCAGCGTAAGCCACACCTCCATCCCTGGGAAGGTTGAACCAGGAATCCGTGGATGTGCACACGAAGTACATTTCACCTGCGACGATGATTAATGACAAAATATTGACGAAACAAGAGAGAAATGGACCGAGCAAAGCCATAAGCAAGGATGTCTTTCCGGAGCCGCTGCAAAAGGTGTGAATTAGTAAGCCCAACCCATCAGCGATATAGTACGCACGTAGGCCCGACGATGAGATTGATGCAGTTAGGTTTGAAGAGCAATTCGCCATCTATGCGAAGTCTAAATATGCGACTTGAAGGCATAAGGGAGCCATTTTTTGAGTCCAATGACCACGAAAATTCGGCATTGTTGAATCCAACTGCGCTCTGATCCTTTAATACTGTGGCATCAGAAGTGACATCCGCATTGGGAGTCCGCGTGAAGGCGTCCAACAACTCTGCGTTGTGTAAAAAGTCATTGACACGGTCAAGAGAGACCTTGCCTTTATTCGATGATTCAAATTGGGCCACATTTCGGAGAACTAGAAAATAAAATATACCTTGTATGACGACGTTCGTGTGTAGTGAAAGTCTGTATAGTTGTAATCGAAGCATATAGAATACCGACATCGCCCCGAAAATCTTCGAGGCTGAAACATATGTAAGTTCAGGGATTGTTAGGAAATTTAAAGATATATACTCACGAGTGAGGTCTTGCTTCATGATGACAGTGTACGTTGCATAGGAAACGATCATACCGATGATAGGCATGAAATTGCTGGTGTGCACACAAAATCAGTGTATTGCGCATTTTTGAAGAAGCGAGAGCCCACTTGACAATGCCATTCAACGCCGCCAATACCTGGGTATTCATTCCGACGCAATGAGAAACATCAACGAATTGCGTATAGATAGACTAACCTTTAGTTTCCACAAGCATGCAAGTTCATCAATTCGCCTCCTATTGACTCGGTCAACTATTCTCCCCTCCCACCCGAATAGCTTTATCATGCGAATTACGCTGATAGCTAAAGGAACACTTTCAATATGGAATCTAGAATGCAAAGCACAGGACATGTGACCTTCGCTGATATCTTGCACACGAGCATCAGTCTATCAAGCACGAAAGATGCTCAGCATAATCCTTGTGTATGTATCAATCAAGGAATATCAACTCGCCATCTTCATCCTTTCTCTTTGTACTTTCTGCGTTAAACTAGCAATGTAGCCTGGAACCGGGATGAGTGCGATCATCGCAACGACACCGACAAATACACTTTGCGAGTGTGCATGGATTGATCAGATCTCAAGCCGATCATGAGAAGGGAACTACCAACCTCCATCCAATGATCTGGTAAAGATAGGTGATACAGAGACAGGTTTGGAGTGGCGCAAACAGCACTGAAAAGAAGCAAGTGGTCGATGTAGGAATTATTTTGGATAGGAAGGAGCTCACGAAGTACGAAAAAGTCTCGAGCCTCCGATATGTTATGCACATCAGTGGTGACAAAGTTGTTGAGTTTGCCAATAGTATTATCGCTGCGCATTCCCTTACCACCTCTTGTAGCGCCCGCTGCTGATATAGACACCTTCTGATTGGTGTTTGTGATTGTCTCGGTGTCTAGTCTGTCGATATCTTCACCTCCTGCCTTCATCCGAATACGCAAGCTGTGCTGGAACAACAACTGTATGAGGATAGATTCGATCCATACGAAAGTCCTTATGTTGATGAAGCAGTACATCTGAAAAGCAAGGGCATTTCCAATTGGACCTAAAAACATGCAGAAGATCCAAAACCAAGGACGGATGTTGTCGTCAGTGTGTCCACTGCTTTCTAGATACCTGCAATACAGATTGAGCATGGAGACCGGAAAATGGTGATATAACTCGCCTGAGAATATGATAAACGGCCACGGGCGACAAGAGAAGGCAGATTGCTTCGCAGACCATAAGAATGGGTATGATCGCAAATTCTTTCCCTGCCTCCATATTGAGGACATCAAGGGTGCGTTAGAATGTAATAATTACTCACAGAAGACTCGGAATAGGCCAAACATCAGATGCTGATGGGTGCCCTTGAACGGGTCCAAACGCTAACGAGGACGATGAAAATGTTGTCTTAAACAAACAGAAGCGCGACTTACAGAAAAGACTCTTTCTCTTAAATTTGTAGAATAATCTGTGTCCGACAGAGGAGGCAACTGATCCAGTCTGAGCCGCGCAGTCGAAGAGCGAAGGAATATAATGGGATCAAGAAAGCTATATGTGATAAGCGAGAAAATGGAACATGTCTGTTCGCTATTTGGCATCGCATCGGCATCCTGAAATAATATGAATTCACGGACAAATGATATGAGCTAAAGTAGGTATTCTACCTTTGGATTTACGGGGATATACCGCCGAGGAACAAAGAGCGGAATGATGATTGCTGTTGCGAATAAAATCGCGATCTTGGCCCACAGTATCGGCCCTTCTGCTATGTCTTGAGGCTCCAGCGTGTACGTTGCTAGAGGCCATAAATCTCTCTGTGCATAAGTCCCAAAAGTTACCAATAGAAGAGCGATATTGTATCGTGTCGCCCGGGTACTCCATTTCGCGACTGTGAGAGAAGTAATCGCAAGAGAACATGAATATGACTAAGAATCCCGATAGTTACTGAGAGTTATCATTCGAAATTCTTATGACTTACGAATGTGACGGCCAATCCCAGTTCAGAGCATTCAGTGAGAAGGCGGAATACCGGAACGTCACTCCTCAGTTTGTCGCAGGTGACGAAGGTAGCAACAGAGATTATGAACAGGGCGATGCATCCAGCAAGACGCGCTACTGCGAACAGGAAGATTGGTCTGCCGCCGAGGTTCTCAACCTGACTATGAGGCCATCCACGAGGAATAGTCGCATCGGGACCACATTCATCTTCATCTGCAAGTCTTGAAGACTTTGACCATACACTCTTGAATGTATTCACTAAACCATGGATGGTCTGAATGCTGGCAAAGAGGAGTGTAGCTGCAAACGGAATTGCCAGGGTGTCATTGAAAAGCCTGTCTATCCAGATCAGTGTCATCACGACATACAGATATAAAAGAAACGTACACATCGCCAATGACGTGATTTGGACCTTTCGCTCGCATTTGAGAAGTATAGGACCTAAAGGCCGCACAGACAGTGACAGACAGTGGCACGCGACAACTTGAGGGAAGGGAAGTAAGTCAAGGTGAAATGAACCAGCTGCTCCTTATCAAGTCGAGGTTTCGGTGATATTCAGCCGCGTCGGAGCCATGTGTAAAGGATATCGATATCTATAAATATTGTCATGATTTGGAGACTTCATCCAGGCGGTGTTTTTAGCAATTCTATGGGCGATACAGGCAACCAATAGGAGTCTGACATTATCTCAAAACTGATATGAGTACCAAAGACATACCGCATGCGCTCACCAAGGAGGTATCAGATAGAGGTTGGACGGTGATGATAACATTTCGATTCCAGAAGAGGAAAACGGATTTGAGATGGATGTTCAGCGTGCCGATGTCATCGCCAACGCGCTGATGCAGTGAGTTCGGTGATAAGTAAGCGAAAAGAGCATGTGCGTTAAAGCGCGATGTTTCGCTCTGCAGAGTTCGGTTTCCAATCCAAAATCGATCCTCCACCCGACTTAAACGTATCCGTGCTACTTTTCACTAAAACTCTTCGAAAATTGGAGATATCGTTGAATGGCACAGTTTGGTACTAATACTATGAATACACGATGAATTTTTCACATTTTAGATCTAGACATTTATTCTAGGGCTCTGAAATTTCCTTAAGCATTCCAGAGTTCCATAAATTTATGCAGATGAGCTAGAAGCCGCGCCTTTCCTTTCTACAATCGCGTACAAAGCCTCTCTGTCACTACTCTCATCAACCAATGCTTTAAATAAACTGTTCTCCTGTCCCAACAGAGCTTTAGGTGTATCGAACTCGCTCTGCGAAGAGTCGACAGTCAGTACATCGATTTAACATGCCCATAATTCACTTTCACTCACAATACGACCTTCATCGAGGACCATCTAAAGAAAGGTCATCATCATCGGTTAAGTGAACATTCTGAATTGGCACGCACAATTTTATCAGAGTCCATAATGGTTTGAAGCCTGTGGGCAACTATTATAACAGTGACGTCGGGGTCCAATTCATGTCGAAGAGTAGTTTGTATGACCGCGTCTGTCTTATAATCTGAAGAGGCACCTAATCAGCGAGGGTATACCAGAGCAGTAGTGACCATATATACCAATCGCCGATGTCGCTGAAATGCAGCCATTAGATACGTTGAGATGCAAATTCGTATAAAACAGCGCACCCTCATCCAGAATAAGCAGTTTGCTGCCACGTATCATGGCTCGCGCAAGCGCCAGAATTTGCTTCTCGCCCACGGACAAGTTGCCGCCACCGATTGTGATATTCGTGTCCAAAGTAATGCGCGCTTCGCCTAGCTCATCTTGGAGAGAAAAGAGCCCAGCAGAACGAAGAGCATCATTCAGCGTTGCGTCCTCATATTGGTCGAAGGGATCCAAATTTCGGCGAAGGGTACCTAGGTACAGATTCCCAGTCCAACACACGATGTATTTTATATTTACGGGATACTTACCGCTGATAAGTTCGGGCTGTCAAACGAGGGTAATTAGCACCCTTCAAAAATGAATAAGCACAAAGAGGGTTAGCTTACCACTTGAGGAATGATCGTAATATTTGACCTCAACGCATCGAGGTTGATCTTATTCGTCGGGACGCCATCATAATAAACCGTCCCTTCGGTTATGATGCACCGCAGGATTGCTAAAGTCAGAGAACTCTGGGAGTGAAGTTAGGTCATGCTAGTCAACATAAGGAATTGCTCCAACCTTGCCGCTTCCGGTTCTTCCAACTGTTGGTCAGTGTTAGATGATTGTCTGCGATGATCAAGAGAATCAATTAAAGACCTATTCCAATCCGTTGTCCCGCTTCCACATGGAATGAGATATCGTGGAGAATTGTGGGACCATCCTGTTAAGAACGCGTTGACTGGTTTCATCTTCAATATTCCTATTTTTTCTTTACCTGCGAGTACCGAGCTGATAGTTTTTCAACTCTCAGATCCCCACTTGTAGGCCAAGCTGCTGGTGGTCGTCCCGATTCGGTCGATTTAGGCTCGTGGTCAATATCAATGTAGCTCTGAATTCGTTCCAGACTATACAGATGTCGAGATATCATACCAATGCTGAGGACGATGACTTTCATTGACACTTACCTGTTTGACTGAACTTCGAAATTATTGAAAATTCTGACACAAGATAAGATCATTGAGCAGAACTCTGAAGCCATGGTCAGCGAAAATCCGGTATTAGATGCACCGATAGGTCGTCCATAAACGAGATATGTAGCCAACGCAACGCTGAACATGACTCCCAGTACGTCAATACGGATTGATATCCATCGGTTCAGGAGATATGTCACCCGAGCCATGCGAGTGTAATGATCAATACGTTTCAAGGATTCGGCCTTGAGAGCCCCTTGCGCCCCATATGCGCGAATGGAAACTATCATAATTAAGCGAATAACGACGACACAATAAAGAATGACGACTCACCAACTCCCGCAATCGCAGCACTGAAGTGCGCTAACACTGGCGAACGCGCGTTGCTAATAGTCTATGAGATTCGCACATTCACGGTTCGAAGGAATATAAAAGACACCTTTTTTCACGCATAGCAGACAGCTGCGCTTTAAGATACATGTTCCCTAGGTAGAATCCAAGAACTGCAACGAGTACGCCCGGAAAGATGAAGAGAGGAGAAAATATCATGATGAGGCCGAGGGAGGATACCATATTTAGGCAAACAGAGGTCAAGTCTACGAATCCGTTCGCGATCTCCCCATCAACCTTGTGAATATCTTGTGTAAAGCGGGCTATAATCCTAGCCGTTGGCGTCTGATCAAGCCATCTGTATTGAGGAAGCTGTATGAGTGATAAGATTGGTATAAGATATTAAATAATATTCACCGCAGAGTACTCCCTAACACGGATTCAACCAACAAAGCATTGATGGTTCTCGATGCTCTCATACTTCCCGAAACAAAGAGGAAATAGGAGACGTTGGATACAACGATTGTGAGCATCACAATGCCGGAGTATATAGAGCAATAACTTCGAAGGATACCGCTTCCTTTAGGTTCAGAATATTTGAGAAAGGTAAGGTAAAGCTCACAATGATACCCGAACCTCCGAAGGATCGTGCGTCTCGTATTGGGTGCCCCAATATCCGAGGAACCATGTCTGAAGTGCGTATGTGAGGTCCGATAGCACGAAGCCAAGGATCCATGGGGCAAAGAATAGAATGGGATATTTCCCTCCGAGTCCCGAGAGGAATAACTTCATGGATTTCCAGGTGACGTGACCTGTAGCCACTTCTTCCTGTAGGACAAGTTTACCCTGCGAAACATCTTCCTTCTTCGCGAGGGATTCTACTTCTTGATTTCCAATTTCCAACGCCTCCAAATCAAGCTCAGCTTCGTTCGCGAGAATAGGATCGCTAGTGAGAGGAACGTCGATATCAGTGCCTTGAGTTGAGAGGACACCGTCTTGGCCGATTGAAACGATAAATTTAGCTACAGGTGAAACTAAGTTGATGTTGTGAGTCTATAAGAAAAGATAGTGTCATCATCCGATACTCGGCTATGTTTAAATTCTTACCACCAAAAGGACCGTGCGGTCCTTGATAAGATCGCCTTTGAAGCATTTGTTGACGACCCAAGCAGCTCTAGTACAGAGTCAGTACTATTTGGACCACGATTGCTTGTACCAGTACTGACGTGTGGACATCCAAAGCGGCAAGAACATCATCGAGTAAGATGACCTGGGCTGACGAATAGACAGCACGAGCCAAGGTAACTCGAGCCTATAGGAGAACTAATTCAGAGATACGATGATCTTAACTTGAGGGAGCCTACCTTTTGACCTCCACTATGGACATAAATCAGAACGTCAGGGTGCAATCGATGTAGGAAGCAACACGTGGAATGCACCTAAGAGTAATTCCCTTTTCGCCGACCTCGGTATTGTCACCAGCCTCAAAAAGACTGAGGTCTTTGTCCAGTGCGCATTGATAAAGCACTGTAGAAACATTTTGATTTGCGAGGACGTGCGTCAAGTAAAGGGATCACCAACCTTTCCGATATCTTGCTTCGTCGTAAGACGATCCGAACAATATGTTCGAACGTATGGTCTCATTCTGGACCCATGATTCTTGAGCAGCGTACGCGACACCTCCTTCACGAGGGAGGTTGAACCACGAGTCGGAGTTTTTAGGCAAAAAGTGCATCTCGCCTAAATATATAGCAGGTAGTGAGGGGACATGATCAAAAAAGCAAAATCAGAGTAAACAGACCGAGTAACGCCATGAGCATAGATGTCTTCCCAGATCCCCTGTGTTATGATTAGCAACCAGAAACGACATGTCCAGACGCATAGCCTACGTTGGCCCGATGATGAGGTTTATGCAATTGGGCTTGAAGAAGAGTTTTTCATCTATCCGGAGACGATAACGATGATGCGACGGGGAGAGGGAGCTATCTGCAGCATTAACAGACCATACAAATGAGCAGTCCTTGAAGCCAATAGTGTCCTTATTGAAACTGGGGTGATCATCCAACGGAGCATCCTCCTTTGTTTCCATAAAGGCATCGAGCAACTCTGTTTCTCTCAAAAAAGAATCTACGCGCTCTAATGAGACTTTCCCTTTGGAAAGAGAAAATGATTAAGAGATCGTGCGATATGACATTAGAATATAAGTCAAATACCTTCAGCCGCTGTACCAATCTGCCAAGAAATCATAGAGAGTTGCATCCGTAGCTGACGAAATACGGTCAAGCTCGAGAATATAACAGACGCTGCGGAAAGAACCTTAGCACGTCGTCATAAAAAATCAATGATTCTGAAATGAACCTACCAGTCAGTTGTTTCTTCATGATGACAGTGTAAGTTGCATATGTGAGTAACATAGAGATGATCGGAATGATCGAACTAGGCGACTTGTGAGCGTGTCACGGTGTTTTAAACCTTTGCAAGACTCACTTTATGATATTGACGGCGCTTTGGAGGACCTAATTCACAAAGGAAGTTTGAACTTCCAGCATAAATTGTGCAAAGAAGGACCAACCTTCAACCACCAGATAGATTTCAGCTCTTCATCTCTGGCCTTGCGAATCCTCTTCGACATCTTCTCTTCCCAGCCAAATAACTTGACCATTCGTAACACGTTGACCACTACAAAATTGTAAATTGAATTTTGACGACTTCAACTTGCACAATATATTTACCTTCGGTAACGGCTTGGACACGCGCATCTGTCTAGTTTCCGTTCGTCAGCCAGATAAATTGGAATGTATAGACTATCGTTAACACCTTTTTCATTTTCTCTCGTTGGACATCTTGAATCAACTTTGCAGCATATCCGGGGGCGGGAATGAGAACGACAGTAAAAGCGGTGCCCACGAAGGAGCTAGCCATAATGAGCGAACATTGAAGGAAGAGACAAAGTAAAGCGAATATACCTCCATCCGAGCAGCCGATATAGGAAGATTGTACAGAGAATAATTTTCAGTGGGGCCTGCAACACTGTCCGAATCGGTCAGCGCGAAACAAAAATTCATACTTGGTAATATTTATCTAACTCACCTAAAAACAAGAAATCCCGAGCATCGATGATGTTATTCAAGTCAGAAGTCACCAAGTTGTTGATCCTGCCTATCAAATTGCCATGCTTTTTGTTGGTCGTTTCCTTGTTTGCGGGAGCGGTAGATGAAGCTGCATCCGAATTATCTGCTCTACTTTTCCCCTTCGTCGAGGTCTTTGCAGCGGTCGAAGATTGAGATTCGCTAGACAGTTCGCTTTCGTCGTCGGTCACAGTCTCGTCGGCTGCAGATGCATTGTCCTGGCTCGGAGTTCCGATAACAGTCGCATTATCTTGCGGAGTGGCTTGCTCGTTCGCCTCCGCTGACGTGAAGCGGATCCGGAGACTGTGTTCGAACACAAGTTCGGTTATCAGAACCTCTGCGTGTGCGAGTATCCTGGTTGTGAAGTAGATATACAACTCCCATAGCCCGGCGGTGGCGGATGGACCAACAAAAAGCATAAGAATCCAGAACCAGGGTCTCACGTTATCGTCTATTCCTCCGTTTTCCAAGTAACTCAGGAGGTGTCATGTATTTAGTAGGGAATACACACCAAGTCTAGAACACAACTTACTTCAATATGTGATAAATTGCGATGGGCGAAAGGAATTCGGCAAAAGATCTTATAGTGTGACATAGGGCTACCATCCCGTAGTCTTTCCCTATAGTGTATTGCGTGTTCTCAGAATCCATCCTACGCCCATGAAGCTTTGACTACTGACCAAAAACGCGCAACAATCGAAAGAATAAGTGTCGGGGTTTAGTCTTTCTAAACGGATCAATATGCTGATTATATGGATGAGCTTTAGAGACGTCATAGAGATCGCGGATTTTGAACATACTCGGAAGGTTCTTGCGATAAGGTTCTTAGAAGCGTCAGTATCACACAGTGGAGGCAACTGGTCTGGCGACAAATGTTCCGCTCGGGCACCCAGAAAGATAATCGGATCCAGAAAAGAAAAGGTTAGGAATGAAAACAACGAAGTCGTTTGCTCGGGATTTGGGACTGGCATGGGATTCTAACGATCCAAGATAAGCAGAGTATCTGTTGAGACCTGGAGAGACCTACCCCGGGATCGGCTGGAACGTACTTAGTCGGTACGAAGAGAGGAATAAGTGCTGCCGTTACGAACAGGACAAACACCTTGCTCCACAAGAGATTCCCCTCAGACGAGTCGACTGGTCTTTCTGTATACGTTGCCAAAGGCCAGACATCACGATACAAATATACGGAAAAGGCAGAGAGTAGAACCAAAGCGTTGCACCGCGACGTGATCACAGTGTGCTTGTAGGTTACCAGCGATGCCAGAGACAGTGCAAAGGAGTAGAGCTTAACGCAAACAAGTTAATGGCAGGTGTTGTGTATTCGAAATATGAAGGGAGACGTACATAGGTCAAAAAGATGTATGTTTCCGGGCATTGAATGAGATGGTTCGGAATCTGGCTTGATTCGATGACTTCATACTGACGCAGAGTAAGATACGAGAGCACGAGAAGAGTCGCACATCCTATGAAGCGAGCAATTGCAAACAGGTATATAGTCCATCCGCCGTGGTCCTGTGCTCGGGCTTGTATCGCCTGGGTAAACGACATCGAACTGCTGCGATCTTCGTCTTCGCGAGTTGTCGAATCCTGATTCCATGTTTTCCAGAGATTGACGACGTTGATGATCAATCTGTAAATAATATGAAGAACGCTGAAGCCTAAGGCTATGGAAAATGGTATGACTAGGGTATCTCTCGGGATTCTAATTCGCGAGTGAGTACGAGCATCTGACGATATCTACACACGAATTACGCACATATTTTGCCACCTCTGACCAAAGTCCGAGAAATCCCAACCATAAAGCAAAGGCTGCTGCATAGACAGGTCCATGCGTTGGATGATCTTGAGGAAAAGGTCTTGCCTGTGTCTAAACCAACAGTTGTACGCAGCTGAATGTGGGGTGGGCGGTGGCAGAAGGTGTCGAAAAGTCGATTGCACAGTTTGTCAATGGTCAGAAATAGGTTGTGTTTATTCGATGGAGAACTTGCCACATGGTCTCCAAGTACGACTCTATGTGGCCCTGAATCCTGACAGAAACTCCGAACCTATCACCCATCTACTTTCTAAATCCCGACCGAGTTCATCAAGCCTGCAATCCTTCAGTAGCGCTGAGATGAGCTGGGAAAGCATTCCGGAGGTATGGCCCGAGGAGAGTGAATTTGGGGGCGTTGTGTCAATGAACTCTCGATTATGTAAGTAAAGTTCATTGAAATTACCCTATAAGTAAATGACTCATCGGCTGGGCCTTCTCACGATTCAAAATTGGCAACAACTCAGATCGTGAATCGTCAGACATTATCCTTGAAGCTTCGAATCCTGCAGCCGTAGTCATGACTTAAATATTATTGGTATACCGACTCATATCCTTGCCTCGCATATCTTCAACCAGTTACTGTATGCTATTTGGAAGTGTCTAAGTCGATGTCCTACGTTGACATGGCTTCAGATAAACTGCTTTTTGCCTGTCTCGTGTTCACGCGGATGAGCCGGAAGCCGCGCCCTTACTCTCTGCAATCGCGTACAAGGCAAGCTTATCACCGCTTTCATCCACCAATGCTTTGAATAAACTTGTCTCCTTTTCCAAGAGAGCTTTAGGCGTATCAAATTCCCGCTGTAGGAGGATTTAAGTACATAACCTCGGCGTAGGTAAATTGACTGTAACGCACAATGCGACCATCGTCAAGGACCATCTAAAGTGAAGATCAATGTGAGTTATTTGAATAACGAATGCATTGAATACTGTCGCGCACAATTTTATCTGCGTCCATGATGGTCTGGAGTCGATGTGCAACAGTCAGGACAGTCACGTCGGGATTCAATTCATGTCGAAGAGTAGCTTGTATCACGGCATCTGTCTTGTAATCTGAGGAGGCATTCAGTTCAGTCAGTTTAAAAAAGCAATAGCATTTGTACCGATTGCAGATGTCGCTACAAAGAGAGAAGAAGAAAAAAGATTAGAAGCGAGGTGCTATTGATAAATGGACCTCGCACCTTCATCCAGAATAAGCAACTTGCTGCCACGTATCATAGCTCTCGCAAGCGCCAGGATTTGCTTCTCGCCCACAGACAGGTTGCCGCCACCGATTGTGATATTCGTGTCCAAAGTAATGCGCGCCTCGCCAAGCTCATCTTGGAGAGAAAAGAGCCCAGCAGACCGAAGAGCGTCATTCAGTGCTGCGTCGTCGTATTGGTCGAAGGGATCCAAATTTCGGCGAAGGGTACCTACAATAGATACAGATTCTCAGTCCGGCACACCGCGTATTTATATATATGGGATATTCACCACTGATAAGTTCAGGCTATCAAACGAGAGTAAGTAGCAGCCATCAGAAATGAATAATCACAAAGAGGAGTTACTTACCACCTGAGGAATAATCGTGATATTCGACCTTAACACATCGAGATTGATCGTATTGGTCGGAATACCATCATAGTACACCGTCCCCTCGGTTATGATGCATCTCAGTAATGCTAAAGTCAAAGAACTCTAGAAAATCACAGTGAGTTTGGGCTCTCCACACCCGTTCTGTTGACCCGACCTTGCCACTGCCCGTTCTACCCACTGTCAGACACGTCATCAAATCATTATCTGCATAAGTATGATACACAAAAGCATCAACCAACCTATACCGATCCGCTGCCCTGATTCAACGTGGAACGAAATGCCGTGTAAGATCGTCGGCCCATCCTATAATGGCGCAAATTGAGCTGTTAATCGTCATGTTGTTTTGAGGCGATATACCTACCCGTGAATATCGAGCCGACAGATTTTCGACCCTCAAATCTCCGCTGGTCGGCCAAGCCGCCGGAGGGTCTCCAGAGGCACTGTTTTTAGGCTCGTGCTCAATATCGATATAGCTTTGAATGCGTTCCAAACTGCAGATTGTCATTGTCAATATACGATCCTTGACGAAAGATGAAGAAGGACACGTACCTGTTTGACTGGACCTCAAAATCGTTGAAAAATCTCACACATAATAAAATCATCGTGCAGAATTCTGAGGACATATTCAGTGAAAAACCAGTGTTGGATGCCCCGATATGTCTTCCGTAGACAAGGTAGGCCGCTAATGCAACGCTGAAGGTGACGCCCAGGAGATCAATACGAAAATCAATCCAACGATTCAGGTTATATGTGGTCCTAGACATGCGGGTATAATGGTCGATACGTTTCAAGGATTCGGCTCTGAAAGCAGCTTGGGCGCCATATGCACGAACCGACACTAGAAAGACTGAGCCAGCTTCGTTGATTCACTGAGAAAAGAATAACGCACCAACTCCTGCAACGGCTGCACTGAAGTGAGCCAATACCGGTGAACGTGCATTGCTAATTCGGCGGTAAGTATTGTATAACGAAATGTGAACGAGGTCAAAGTACTACCTTTTTTCACGCATAGCAGACAATTGCGCTTTCAAATACATATTCCCCACGTAAAATCCAAGAACTGCAACGAGTATTCCCGGGAAGATAAAGACGGGAGAAAAAATCATGATGATGCCCAGGCAGGATACCATGGCGAGGCAAACGGAGATCAAGGTCAAAAATCCACTGGCAATCGCCCCATCAACCTTCTGGATATCTTGTGTGAACCGAGCAATGATCCTGGCCGTTGGAGTCTGGTCAAGCCACCTGTTTGTAAACATTGCGTCAACAAAAGTCCCAGTAAAACCACTCAATGAAACAAACCGTAAAGTGCTCCGTAAAACCGATTCGACCAATTGAGTATTAATAGTCCTAGACGCTCTCATACTTCCAGTAACGTAGAGGAAGTAATGGGCATTACTCGCGACGATCGTTAGCATCACAATGAGTGAATATACTGAACAATAGCTTTAAACCAAAAAATTATTCAGCCAATAATTCATCTGGAGAGAAGATCCAAACTCACAACGATACGCGGACCTCCGAAGGGTCGTGATTTTCGTACTGAGACCCCCAATATCCGAGGAACCATGTCTGAAAGGCATATATCAACTCTGTGAACACCAAACCAAAGATCCATAGTGCAAAGAAAAGGATAGGATATTTCCCTCCGAGTCCTGAAAGGAAGAGCTTCAATGACTTCCAGGTGACATGCCCCTTAGCTACTTCTTCTGCGATGATAAGTTTACCCTGCGCAGGGTCTTCTTTCTTCGCAAGGGATGGGACTTCTTGATTTCCGATGTTCAGTTCCTCCTTATCGAGTTTGGCTTCGTTGGCGAGAATGGGATCGCTGGCGAGAGGAACATCAATGCTGGTACTTTGAGTCGAGAGAACACCATCTTGGCCAATTGAGACGATATATTTTGCTAAAGGTGATACCAGGGTGATGTTATGGGTCTATAGAAAGGCGGAATGACACCGAAGCATCACATGAATATTGGGCGTCAGTTAATTTTAATAATGATTTATTAGTACTTACCACCAAAAGAACTGTGCGGTCCTTGATGAGATCCCCTTTCAAGCATTTTTCAACAATCCAAGCCGCCCTTGCATGAAGTTAAATATAATCTACGATATAATGTTTAGACCAAACTCACGTATGTACATCCAATGCGGCAAGGATATCATCTAACAAGATGACCTGAGCTTGTGAATAAACCGCGCGGGCAAGGGTGACTCGCGCCTGGATGAAATGTCCTGATAAGGGGCAAATAGACGAACGTCTTATGATTTATCTACCTTTTGGCCTCCGCTAATATGATGCATGTTAGTTCTCAGTGAAGGTCATGGATGTGAAACAAACCTCAACGTAATCCCCTTTTCGCCGACTTCCGTGTTATCTCCAGCTTCAAACAGACTCAGATCCTTGTCCAATGCGCATTGGTGGAGTACTACATCAAGAAATCCAAGGTCAATATATATTGATAGCATGACCACCTACAAACCTTTACAATATCGCACTTCATCATAGGGCGATCCAAACAGTATATTTGAGCGTATAGTCTCATTCTGTACCCAAGATTCTTGAGTGGCATATGCTACACCATTTTCCCGAGGAAGATTGAACCACGAATCAGGACCATCTGGCACAAAATGCATCTCGCCTACGATACTGTCAATGAAGAGTGTGAAACACGTTAAGAGTTCGCACCAAGCAAAGCCATAAGCATAGACGTTTTCCCAGAGCCACTGTATCATGTTTAGCAAGGCAAAAACCTGATGACGGAACAAGGCCTACGTTGGTCCTATGATGAGATTTATGCAGTTGGGTTTGAAGAAGAGTTCATCATTGATTCGGAGTCGGTATGAGCGCCGGGAAGGAGTGGAAGAACCTTCTTTGGCACCAACTGACCACGCAAAGGAGCAATCCTTGAACCCGATGACGTCCTTATTGAAACTTGGGCACTCGCCCATTGTATGCTCTCTATTTGGATCTGCGAATGCATCGAGAAGCTCAGTTTCCCTTAGAAAAGCATCCACGCGTTCTAACGAGACTTTGCCTATGAGACAGAGAAAATTTGAGCAAGTATGCTTGATACAAAGAGGTCACCAGCGAAACACCTTCCACAAATGAACTAATTTGCCAAGAAATCATGGACAATTGTAGTTGTAGCCGACTGAACACCGTCAAGCTCGAGAATATAATGGAAGCTGCAAAGGGGATATAAGCGTGTCATTATTCTCCGATACGGCTCCGAACACATACGGGTTAGTTGTTGTTTCATGACGACTGTATACGTGGTGTATGTTATCAACATAGAGATAGTTGGTATGATTGAACTTGTAGACCGGTTTGTGTTGATGGAATTGTACGAAAACTGTCCCACTTACTTTATTATGCCAGTGATGCTTTGGAGTACCTACCGTCATGTACGATGAGTTCCTCAGAATAGTGCTCGTAAGGAAAGGCGTACCTTGAGCCACCAGATAGAATTTAGTTCATCATCTCGGGCCTCGCGTATTCTTTTCGACATCTTCTCTTCCCACCCAAACAGCTTGACCATTCTCAAGACATTGACAACTATGATTCCTTGATATGGATCCGACACGGGAAAAAAGTCTTTTCTTACCCTCTGTAACAGCTTGAACGCGCGCATCAGTCTGAATATCGGACCGTTTAGTCTGCATTTAAAAGCTTCCGCACTACTCCCACCTTTTTCATTTTCTTTCGTTGAACATCTTGGGTTAATTTTGCGGCATATCCTGGAGCAGGAATTAAGAGGATAGTAAATGCAGTCCCAATGAAGGAGCTTAAGATATTAAGTTAAGCGACCGTCAGAACAAGGAAATTGTTATAAGAAACTTACCTCCATCCAAGCAACCGGTAGAGGAAAAGGGTACACAGAATAATCTGCAGTGGGGCCGCCCACACTTTCAGAGGCGTGTTAGAGATTGTAATGAACTAGAGCGAATAAGGATTAAGATTACCCAAAAATAAGAAATCTCTTGCGCCCGTTATGTTATTCAAATCCGAAGTCACTAGATTATTGATTCTGCCTATCAGGTTATCGTCCTTTTTATCACCTTGTTTGCCATCCTCTTTCTTGTTTGTGACAGCTGGAACCACTGGCGCAGGCACCGGCGATGGCGTAGTGACTTTGTCCTTTCCTTTTGATGATGGCTTCGTCGCGGATGCCGGTTGGGATTCGCCACCGCATTCAGATTCATCTTCTGTAAGACTAACATCGACAGTAGATGCATTGTCTTGACTAGGTGTCCCAATTACCGTTGCGCTGTCTTCGTCTGGCTGAGTGGATTTCCCGCTCGCCTCTTTCGCCGTGAACCGAATGCGAAGACTGTGCTCGAAGATAAGTTCAGTGATGAGTGCCTCCGCGTGAGTGAGCACTGTTGTCGCGATGTATAAATGGATGTGGCTAAATTCATCGGCGACAACCGGTCCCACGAAAAGGATAAGAATCCAGAACCAGGGACGCATATTATCACCAACACCCCCGTTTTCCAAATAACTGGAAGCAAGTAAGCCAAAATCGCAAAGAAAAATCTGAACATAACTTACTTGAGTACGCGATAGATGGCAATGGGAGACAGGAACTGGACAAAGGCCCTGAGGGTGTGGCAAAGCCCAATCAATGCATAATGTTTGCCTGTAATCCATCATACTTAATCCTCTGAATCTACCCAATAATAAAAGCTTGCATAATTACCGAACACGCGCATTAATCGAAAAAATAGATGTCGCGGCTTGATCATTTTGAACGGATCTATAAGCTGATATGTTTATCAGGCTGCGGCATTCAGGAAGTACAAACTTCATACGTACCGAAAATGCCTTCTTGATAAGATTTTCGGAGGCGTCGGTATCGCGCAGTGGAGGTAATTGATCGGGCGACAGATGGTCTGTTCGTGCACCCAGGAAGATGATTGGGTCCAAGAAAGAGAATGTAACAAAGGAAAACCACGATGCGGTCTGCTCTGGATTTGGCTCGGGCATGGGATTCTGAAATTATGGTATTAGCCGCCATATTTGTAGAGGGAAAGATTGACCACCAAAAGTTACCTTGGGATCCGCTGGGGTATACTTTGTCGGCACAAAAAGCGGAATGACTGCTGCAGTTATGAACAGGACAGAAAGTTTAATCCATAGTAAAATGCCTTCAGAGGCGTCAACCGGAATATCATTATATGTAGCCAGTGGCCAAATGTCGCGGTACACGTAGACTGAGAATGCAGATAACAGGATCAGGGTATTGTATCGCATCGAAATTACAGTGCTTTCATAGGCGGACAGAGAAGTCAAAGATATGAAAGAGGAGTAGAGCTAGAATGCGACCATGTTTAAAGTATATATCGCGTCGATAGTGTGAAAGAGACCCACATAAGTCAGAAATATATAGGTTTCCGGATTCTGGACGAGCAAGGGAAGCATATTCGGGCCAAATTTGATACCACTTGAACGAAGCAGGGTGAACGAGGAGAGCCCCAGAAGAATCATGCACCCGATGAAACGCGCTACAGCATATAGATAAATTGTCCATCCATTCTGATTCCTCGCGTGAGCGCTGACCGCCTGTTTGAAGGAAACGGGTGTATTAGGTTCTTCATCAAGTGTCACGGAATCTTGATTCGAGCGTCTGCGCGATACGAGGCGGATACCCCAAGACATGATTCGAAGAACATTGAAGCCCAAAGCAATGGCGAACGGTATGACCAATGTGTCTCTTGGGATACTAGGGAAAGCATTAGAGCGCTATATCTTCCTGGGATGCAACTGAGAAACGAACAAATCCTGCCACTCCTTATCGGCTTTCCCAAGAGCCCAGCTATACACCAAAAGTCGAATGCCCCATTGATTGGACAAATCCATATCCAGTCGCGTCTTTCGTACGGTGAACTTTGAGAAGCAGGTCAAGGTGGCTGAAAAGTAGATCAAGGAGCAATAGGGTTGCTTGTGAACTTGTTGTTGACAAGGTGACTGTCAAGTTATGCCCATGTGAATATACAGGTTTACCGCGCGGGTGTCGAGGCTAGCGATAAGTAACAGTGAACAGGCGTACTATCTGCGATCAGCCACAAAGAATAACTCTCAATGCAACCGCTCGATGAAAACACAACTCCCCACAACTCGTTCCGAACTTGCAAAAGTCGAAGCTTGGCAGACAGAGCCTCGCGTCCGCCCACTCTCAAAGACAAAACATGAGATTCGAGAGTTATAGTATAAAGACTCCTGCCGACTGTCGGCGTATTGAGACCTTCGAGGGAACTGATGCAAATGGAGAAAGTGATGGACGCAGCGACCTGCAGCACATGCCTCGAATCGGAATTACAAATCTCGCCACCCCGTCACGCTTATTTCAGGGAATCGATTACTGTACTATTACGACCAAGTGTTCAGTCACTTGTCATTTCGATCTGTGAACCGAACACTTGGTTCATCTGTCATAGGTCATTTGAGCTCAAACTTAGCCTTAATCAGCTACTTTCGGTTTTTTTGCGCATTTTAATGCATTTTTCTTCCAAAATGTTCGCGATTTGGGCCCTTAATTGCCTAATGGGGACAAATGAACACCTGGTCCAGTGAACACCTTGTGTCATAGGTCATACAACGTGAACAGTTGGTCGTAATAGTACAGTATACTCAAATTATACTTGGACTGTCAAGACTCAAGAGAGCCTGCTCATAATCACATCTACTTTACAAGAAAAAAACTATCCGATCTAATCCGATTTAGTAAAATAAAACGTCGTCAAGGTCGATGTGGGTGCTGTTTTCCGGCCAGATGATATCCTGACAGAATCTGATTTCAACCTCTGCTCCTACTTCAAATTGCAAATCTGAAGTGTCTTCCATCTCTTCAGGATCAGTTTTGAATACGAGTGTGTGAATGGGATACCCATGGGCCTTGCGCACCGCTATCAATGTACTGATTCCTTCGTTGTCGTCATAACAGAAGTCCGAGCTCAAGTGAAGGGTTTTCAATTTCGGCCATGGGACGTATGGCACCCAATTGACGGTCCCTTCTGTTAAAATATTGACGATGGTTGGCTTCCAGGCTACCGAAGACGCATATATTGCGGAGAAAGCAGTAATGTGTTCGAAGGTTTCAAAGATACGTCTACAGGTCGGAGCACTGAAATTGAACTCTATAAGATTCAAAGTTTTGAGTGCTTCGAATCTGATTTGCCGTGGTTGGTCCCATAGAGGACGTAAATCATGATCTTGAAGGCTTTTCATTGTCAAAGACTCGAGGTTTGGGGCTTCAATACTTTGCAAGACACCAGAGAACGTCTCTCCTGAAATACTATACATCCTCAGAGAACGCAAAGCGGGCAAAGAAATTCTCTGCGGTTGATTAACCCAATCACCCGGGCCAAGTATATCGCCATAGATTGAGACATGGGCAAGGTGCGGGGAAAGCGTTAACATGCCTTTCAGCGTCGCATATTGAATTGGTACGCTCTTGGTTTGATCCAGGTGGAGAATCACCACGTATCTAAAAGGGGGTCTAAAGAGCTGTACTGCGAACCCTCGAAGGCGAATCGATGCCAAATTTGGTGCACCATCTCTGAAGATAACGGGATAGTCGACGGAGTGATTAATATGGGCACCGTCGGCTCCAACGACGTCGTCAACAGATATTGACAGTTGCTGCAAGCCAGGCGCTGGAGAGGAGCATAGTTTCATGACCATGGGGTGATCTCGACGTTCGCAGCTATATGCAATGCAGAGGCTGCGCCACCGTCGAGAATGGAGAATGAAGTTGCTGACCATAGTGTCCAATTGTTCGGCATTCATTTGGAGGTCCTCCATTGACATGTCGATACGAATGTCAAGCCAACATTCTCCAGAGCGCGTCAACATATCAATGATATGTTTGGGGTGAGAGGCTCCGTGTAGATGGATAGAAGTCCAAAGTCTGGGTGCCGCAAGAGCGATTCTTTGAAAATAGGAACAAATCCTTGTGACGGTAATTTCGAATGCTATAGTGTTAACTTCCCCAGGTTCGTACAGAAGGGAACTTTTGTGAGTCATATCCCTCGCCATTTCAAATATGATGGAAAGAAGTTCAGGATGGAGCTTGAAAATGGGAGGCATCTTCGGATTGCCAGAACTAAGAGTCGCAAATCACAGGTCAAAGAGTGTGCATAAAAGTCTGATTGGGCTCCTTACCAGCTTAAAACACAGACAATAAAGCGATATCCCTTCGGCCGCGAGGCTGACTTTGCGGGATTGGAGGAATGGCCGAGGAAAGCAAAACCAACTGGAATCGATAATCGGTTTGCTAGACAATGGGACGGCGGAGATATCCAGGACTCAAAAGCGTTGCATGCCCCAAGTTATTAAATATAGGGTAGATCAGATGCGGCTCTTGGGGGGCTGAATAAAGAGAAGAACTCATAGTGTTCACGATCGTTCAGGCCCATGTTGACGTTGAAGCTTTGAAGCCCGAAATCGGACTTCAACCTGGCCCAGTAAAATTCCCACAATCTTGATGGCTTTTGTCGCCTTGTTCAACTCCATCCCTTTCCGTATTCAACCCAGCCTCTAGTAACATGCCCACCTCTGCTCACACGATCAAGCCAAAAGCGGATGATAACCATGACATGTCTGACCTTCCATCGCTGTCCCAGCAGTCTAATGAAAGTGACGAGCCGCAGCAAGGGTATGTCTCCTTGAAAAGGATGTTGCTAGACCATGGAGAGGATCATCCACCATACAGCATCGCTGACTGTCTCGCGCCCTATACATTAGGCTCAAAGAATTGGAAAAGTTCTTCGCAGGTACATTGTCTCGGAAAGCCATGTTTGATCTGATACGAAAACTGCGACCGCCTGCCAGCCGAAATTGAAAAAAAGAAAGTCCAACGAGAGAAGAAGTTCTTGGAAGTTGCGGAGGCGCATCTCACTCGCAACGTGTGTTTTATTCAGCACCACGTCTTGACCCCGTTATGCGACTTCTGACAATTCCAGCTCGAAAACTTGGCACGAGATGTTCGAAATGCGATGAAAGCCGTGTAAGGGTCTGCGTGATTGTGCATATATGCGGCTAACAACACCTAAACGCAAAACAGCGACGCAATATATGCTACGTTTCTGCTCGAATACGCTGCTTGTGAGGACAGAATTCAGAATAAATACCTTCAACTTCAAGAATTGCAAGCGAATCTTGTTGTCAGTATCTCTTCAAACATATCGCCCAAAAGATTTCATCGCAGAACTCGTTGCTAAACTTATACGTTGCAGAAAATGGCCAGAGACGGTCAGCGAGAAGATGAAGAAGCCAACAAGGCTTCGCAAGCCATGCAAATCAGTGGGCTATCTAAAACGAGGACAGCATGTCTTGGTGAGCTTGAGCGGTTAGAAAGCATCGGAATCGCCTATCTCAATTGTTTTGCAGCTTTTGAGAAGGTTTTGGAGCAACTGCATTTGTCAGACGGGGAGGATTTGGCAATGAACGAAGAGTAGAACATAGTTGTTGGACATTTGTGGTTTCAAGTGCGTTCCTTCATTTGCAGAATAAATCGAGCCGCTTCAGTATGCGACGAGAAATAGAGAGAACTGAATTATATAAACAATGAATGAGAAAGAAGAGAGACGGCAAGATACAAAGATAGAAACAGCAAGATAAAAACAAAAACAAAAGCATACGACGATGATCAACTACTCTTTGCTTTTCTTCTTCTCCTTCTTCTCTTTCTTTTCTTTCTTTTCTTTCTTTTCTTTCTTCTCCTTCTTTGGCTTTTCCTAGACAACAATGCATCAGAATGATTCGTCGCCGAGAGCCAAACACTCACATCATCGTCTACAACTTCAGCCTTGGCCTTCTCCTTCTTAGCCTTCTTCAACGCCTTCTTTTCCTCCTTAGAAAGTTTGACCTTCTTGGAAGAATGGTCGTCCTCCTCATCTACATCCATGTTGTCGCTCTTCCTCTTCTTTTTCTTCTCCTTCTTGGGCTCGGCTTCCAGAGTGGTAAAGGCGGGTTGATCGACATCCATGCCTTCGTCATCGTCATCATCATCGAGAGCAAGCTCGTCGAGGACCTTGCGAATAGCATCGGCGTTCTTAGATGGTGGGGCACCGGTCTCGAAGAAGGCCAGGCGCTCTTCCACCTGGTTGCGAAGAGCCTCTCCGAACTTGGACGTAGGGTTTTCTGAAGATTGTTTAATGTCGCGTTTAAATATTTAGATGACGCGACGCTCACCAGAGTAGCAATCGATGCGAGAAGCTATTGAGCATTTGTTGGCGAGGAACCGGGAAATCCGACCCTTGAACTTGGGCCCTGCACGGCCGATGAACGTGGAGTGGTAAAGCAGACCGTACTGAAAGCTTAAATATGAGAAAAAATAAGATGCGTGTATTAACAGACTTACCTTGGGCGTGTTCCCCTTGGTCTTCAAAGCACGGAACAGTGCCTTCTCAGCGCCGAGAATTTGGACTGTTGAGGCGGGGTACTTGCTCAAGTTGGTCAAGCTTCCAGCATGGCTGATCAAACGAGCACCAACACGCTCGCCGAGAAGCGCAGTCAAACTTGGTGCTACCGAGTTCATTTTTTCGGAGAGATATGAGATGAGGGACTTGCGGTAGTCGGCAATGGAGACTACGCGTGTGGCGAAGGAGGAAATGTTCAACATGTCGATTTCTGAGAGGCCAGAACCCATGGAGCCACGGGCGGCATCGAGGATGTTTTGGGCAAGGGTAGCGTCGTCGTCGAGGATGGTGGTGAGTTCGGGTAGTTTTTCTTCATCGAGGGTGTCCTTATCGCCGATAAATCTTGCGACTTGCGCGTATTTGTGGTTATCGGGGACGAGACGGATGAGCTCTGGGAAGTGGTAGCCGTACCACTCCCTGATACGCATAGAGAACAAGTTGACATCCTTGTCAAGTTGATCCAGAAGGGCAATGGCTTGGATGATCATGTTGTCGACACGGTTGACATTGAATTTTAGTTTGGAGCGAGAGTAGGAGTGTCCAAGACCAAGCTGAGCTTTCCTCAGGTCGTCGGTTTCGAGACCTTTAAGCAGCTTGGAAGCGTGCAACCGGATACCACGAATAAGATCTTGAGTAGTCTCAGAGACATCGATTTGGAGGCCTAGCGCATCCTTAATGCTTTTTCCAAGGAGAGGGTCGGCAACGGCGAGCTTGACCTGCGACTTCTTGGAGGCTTTCGAGAGGTTCAATTCGAGCAGGTTTTTGAGGAAATCGTTCAGGATGCCTGTAATTTTGAGAATGCTCTAGCGGCAATCCATTAAGAAAATAAAATATTGCACACCTTCAGAGACATCGTTCGCATTCTCCAAAGCCTGAGCGGCGCTTTTGAAAGGCGCGAAACTCATCAACGACACCATTTTCCCAAACTTGGCGAGGTCCTTGTATGAGTCCTGGACGGCCTTGGACTTGGAGCCGATATCCTCCGTGAGTTTCGCCTCAAATATCGCATATCCGGAGGCCGATTCGAAGAGAACGTGAGTGACCGACATCTTCGAAATGCCTTGTTGTTGTAGAGGACGATGAGGAGGAAACTTTTTTTCAGTCCGCTTGGTTTCCAAAACAGGCATGTGTGACATAGGCGTTATAGTGTCACGAGTCACGAGTCACGATGTTCATCCAGGTTGCTTTCGAGCACCCATGTTGGATGCCGACTTCAATATCATGCATTTTCTCATCTTCTGATTTTTCTCTCCCGAAGTTATGCTTTCCAAGATCAAGTTTGAATCCCACAACGACCGTGACGAAAATTTGACGATGGGCGGTGCTCTTGCAGCCTTTGGCAGCCCGCTCCATCTCCTCGGAATCTCATGGGAGCAAGGTATAAACTTGTCTCTCGGTTCCTCGAAAATACATCTATTGACATACCTCCGGACAGCCCGGGTTGCGTGCTGAAGCCTTGAACCGCAAGCTTCGTATCAATATCGCTGACGCGTCTGCTGCAACACTACCTCTTTTGTATATGCGACACGCGTCCCTTCAAGCTTTCAAGGCCCCAAGATCTCGGACGTAGGACCCTCCGAGTCAATGTTAAGAGGTTCTTGTCCGATTCAAAATCAGAAAGTCCGAAAGTTAATGTTGTTGGTCGCGACCAGACACTAGTGTTGAGAGTTTGTCTCATGGACTCATGGTGGCATGCTACTGCATGCTCATAGGGTGCGTCCCGACACCTGCAACACAGTGCTTCGCCCTTGATTAAAAAAGCTGAATCGACTGAATGAATGAACAGTTAATTTAGAACAAGATTTCTATCTTCACTTCGTGGGAAGGCAGTTGCGCAATCACAATAATGAACGCGCGGTCCCCTCTCAATCAGAGCTTTATATAGTGCTATGCTGGGGAGTGGCATTCTTTCGCCGTCTTCTCTCACCATCCACTTTCCACATAAAGCCCATATCGACTTGAATATCGACTCTGCAACTGCTAGGCATGACGGAACATGACTGGCAATATCCAATGGTCGGAGATTATAGGTCCTTCAATGATACGAAAACCTACTCCAATCCAGCCGAACTGTATGTCTATTTGTTATCTGAATGTACCGGTCATGGGAGACTTAACATCCGGGACATTAGTTTGGTTCACCAAACCCTTGCGATCCCGTTTGCGACTACCATACTTTTCGTCATTGTTCAGGGAATTCACGGCATAGCAAATGGCGTCAGTTCAAAAGCGTCGGATTCCGGTCATGAAGACGAAGAGAGCAATACGCCCTGCCATCGTGGATGGTTCCGAAGAAGTATCGAGAACCTTGGTGGATGGCACATCTTCCTGTACGCGGTGGCGCGTCTTATCGGATGCGTCACTCTCTTTGTCTTTTCTTTAGCCAGTCTGGGAGCTTCCGATGCGTTGAAGAAGGGTATCCCTTTCTCTCAACTTCTCACCGAATGTCCTGAACTCTTTTCCGTTATCACATTTGTAGGCCACTGCGTCTTGTCCCGGAAATTGCTTACTGAACCTTCTTTCCAGGCATATTGTTCAACTTTGGCATTCATATCACTGGTCGTGAAGAAATGGAGCACTTGGGCCACAAGATACAACATAATTCTCTTATTGATCACTCTCGTCACATACTCACAGAGAGACTTGTGGCCTCTTGCCACTTACTCTCAACAACCTCAAGACATGGCTGAGGGACCGCTTCTGTGGTTTAAGTTAGGAACTCTGATCACAACAGCGGTCCTCATACCGCTGTTTGTTCCTCGGCGGTATATCCCTGTAGATCCAAGGGTAAGTACACGCGCGTGAATATTTCGGAAATTCCGATACTTAGATCGGTTTTTCAGGACCCAATGCCCGTGACCAACGACGAGCAAACGTGCTCATTATTCTCGCTGGTCATTTATACCTATCTCGACCCAATTATACTTCTTGGTTCCCGAGTTGCTCATCTCAAGTACGACCAGTTGCCTCCGCTTTCTGACACTGACTACGCCCAAAACTTGACGAAGAACGCCTTTCCCGTGTGTAAGAGCTTTCTTGTTCGCGGTTCGATAATTCATAAAACAACTTAGCACCTTGATCCTTTCGGAGGAGCGAAACGTCGACATCTGTTTTTCGGTTTGGTGCGTGTCTTCCGTAAGTGTATGTCTTTTGTCATAATTGTTCGAAATATCAAGAGCTCGCACAGGCAAAGAATTTATAGCTTTGGCTGTACTCATCCTCTGCCAAGCTGCGGCCACATTTGCTTCACCGATCGCTGTCTACCATATTCTGAGGTGGGACGCATTCAGCAATCTGTCAGCTGTGACTGTTTCTAAATTGTCTGTAGCTACTTAGAGACCGGCGGGCATGGCGCTGACAGCGACATTCGTCCATGGTTTTGGATACTCTGCATGTTTCTAGGTCCCGCTGTGCGCGCTCTAGCGTTTCAGTGGTACGTCTTCATCAACACAAGAACACTTGTGCGCTGCGAGGCTTTGATTACCCAGTTGGTGTTCGAGCACAGTTTACGCATCCGGCTCAAAGCCGAGAGCTCGAGCGAGAAGACCAACAGGGTTCCAGAACCCTCGGATGCGACTCTGACTCCTGAAACGGCGTCGATCACAGAGAGCTCTACTGCTGATTCAAGCGACGAAGATAGTGTGACGACAGGTGCTGCGGTATCCAGAGAGCCCTCAAAGGCATCGGCATCGTCAAGCCAGGTTTCGATTGCCAAAGGGAAGGCTTTAACTCAACCCAAACAGGACAAAGACAGCAGCAAAGGCAAGAAAAACGATAATCTGATGGGGAAAATTAACAACATGGTTACGACTGACTTGAACAATATTGTTGGCTCGCGAGAATTTCTTCAGCTTGGTGAGGACAATATCGTCATGTTTGAGAGTTTCCAGGCTCACCGTTATTTTCAAGTTTTGTTTGTGCCGCTTCAAGTAGGGCTTTGCATTACCTTCCTCTATCAGATACTTGGATGGAGGTGGGTCTCCGTTTGGTTTTCTGACGTCATGGTGGAAGTAACATCGGCGCCTGTTGAAAGCGCATTTGTTGGTCTTGCCTCTATGGTTGTACTGTTCCCAATTCCAGGCTACATCGCCAAGCTTATGCAGGACGTTCAACGCAAAAGGATGAAAATGGTGCGCATATATTGCGGGACGCTTTTCCTTGCAGTCATACTCAATTTCAATTGATAGACTGATGCTCGTGTTCAAGATGTAACCGAAGGTAATTTGAGCTTTGATTCAGTAAGGTTGGATATTTTCGAAATTCACCTGGTTTCTAGCTGTCAATGTTCTTCGAATGATCAAGTTATTTGGATGGGAAGGACGCATAGCTGACCGAATTAAAGAGAAGAGAGCTGACGAACTTGCTTGGCTATGGAAATCAAAGGTTCATCGATCTGTCGTTGTACTCCTTTTGATGACTTCAAAACAATTTCCATTAGGTACTACAAATATGCAATAGCATTCTTAAGTACGTTGAAATCCTCTGATGGAAAAAGCATACATTTTAACACCATGGCTAGCTACTTTATACCCGCCGTCAGTATGGTTGTTTCATACGCAACATACACCATCATTATGAAGCAAGACTTGACTCGTGAGTCTGCTTTGCTTTTTTCTCTCTCTTTTCATATCACCATTCCCACTCTCTGAATCCGTCTTTCAGCATCAAAAATCTTCTCCAGTATATCAGTATTCTCCATGCTTCGATTACAATTGAATCAGATCTCGTGGCAAACTAATTCCATAATCCAAGGTCTGGTCGCCTTTTTGTGTTATAATGTGTAGCGAAGCCAGAATTCAATACAAATTTATTTCAGGAAAGGTGTCCTTGGATAGAGTCCACGATTTTTTGCAAAACACCGAGCTATTGGACACTTACGTGGAGACAGAACATACGCTTTCCGGGATCTCCTTCCCAGAAGACCCACAGACCATTGGGTTCAACGATGCCGAATTTTCATGGTCATTGGAGTCAAATGATGGATCCCTCACACCCTCAAGTCGTAAATTCAGGCTCCGGATAAAAGGAGAATTGCTCTTTAGGCCGAATTGCATTAACCTCATCGTTGGTCCAACGTAATGTCGATGTCATATTCTAGGACTGGTTGACCTACTTTAGTTTACAGGGGCTCCGGAAAGACTTCTTTGCTGATGGCTTTACTAGGTTGGTCACTACTCCATATACTGAGCGATTGACGCTCCCATGCTTATCCGTACTGGCACCATAGGGGAAATGCATTTCATACGCATTGCAACGGATTCTTGGTTCAATCTTCCACGGGGTGAAGGTGTAGCATATGCTGCGCAAGAATCTTGGGTACAGAGTGAAACCATCCGCGATAACATCCTGTTCGGAAACCCATATGACAAAGTGCGCTATCGGAAAGGTGTGGTTAGTAAATCTTCTGTTTGGACCAAACTTATTATAGTATGTCGTAAGTTCTTCGGCAATGTGCATTGGAGAAGGACATGGAACTCTTTGAAGCCGGTGACAAAACGGAGGTTGGGGAAAAGGGCCTTACACTCAGGCAAGCAACATCAATTTATTTACAAGTCAGCATCGTATATAACAACCTCCTTCACCCACTAGCGGTGGACAAAAGGTAAAGAACAAAATGATTTCTTTCATTGACACTACCGAACAAGACTGAACGCACATGAACTAGGCGCGTATCACTCTCGCACGAGCTCTTTACTCGCCAGCGAAAATCATCTTGTTAGATGATGTATTCGCGGCACTTGATGTTCATACGTGAGATAATTGCCGCAATCTGCCTTGCGCAAATTTCCACAGCAAACTGATACATACAATTCCAGTTCAACGTGGATAGTCGAACAGTGCTTCAAGGGAGATCTAGTCAGAGGCCGTACCATTCTGCTCGTTGTGAGTGCTCTGAGATGTCAACCGAAGAAAGATTACTAACTCATCCTTAGACACATAATATAGCCCTGGCGAGCCCGCTGGCGAAATTCATCGTCTCTATCGGTCTAGATGGCTCTATTAAAACTCAAGGAACGCATATTGAAGATTCATTGGAATATGACACGAAACTAGCCGCCGAAGCACAGCATGATCGTGAGATACTGGAACTTGCGCACGACGAATACGATGCCTCCTCAAGCGCTCCAGCAACCAAAGCCAGCGATGGAAAACTCGTCGTCGCCGAGGAAATAGCGGAAGGTCATGTTACGTGGAAATCCATGAAGCTCTTTCTGAAAAGTTTAGGAGGAGATTATCCTCTACTTTTCTACTCAGTATGGATGATGGCATTCTTGTTGACCGATTGGGTGAATACATTCCAAACGTGGTTCCTTGGCTATTGGGGATCACAATACGAAACTCACCTTCCGTCTGAAGTGAACGTATTTCAGTAAGCCCAAGCCCTACTCCGTCATATACATTCATCTCAAGATTAACTCTTAGCTACTTGGGTCAATATACCCTAATCCTCTGTGTGATGATCGTCATATATACGCTTTCGTTCATCTTCTTCATATTTGGAAGTATGCGGGCTTCGAGGACAATCAATGCCTTTTTGGTGGAGTCCATCCTTGGAAGTACTCTAAGGTCAGGATTTCTGTCATGTATGATCACTGCCAACTGACCCTCCGGTCCTTAGATGGCTGGATAAAACGCCAACTGCCAGAATGATTGCCAGATGTACGCAAGATATACAAGCCGTCGATGGACCTATTCCGGAATCATTTACAGCTTTGACGGAGATTGGGATGTCCATAGTCACCAAAATTGTGGTCATCGTTATCTTTGCGCCCGTTTTCTTTGCTCCTGGTATTGCAGTGGCCGCGCTTGGTTTCTACTTGGGGAACTTATATTTGAGAGCACAGTTGTCTGTAAAGCGCGAGATGAGGTACGGAACGTCAAATTCGTTATCCTCAAATTATTTTCTCTTACCATAAGTCAATTCAGTAACGCACGTTCTCCGTTATTAGCCCACTTCAGTGCCGCTATTGCTGGAATTGGTATACCCACATAAAGCATTGGATTTTGGCGAAGCTGATGTTTTGGTTTATGTAGTATCTGTCCGCGCATATGGTGCTGAAATCGCGTTCAAGAAAGAATCCCTTAAGCGCATCGATCACTATGTCAGGATTGCCCGTATATCATATAATCTAAATCGATGGATTGGCATACGCATTGATTTTCTGGGAGCTTTTTTTACCATCTCTCTAGCATCTTATCTCGTGTACGGCGGCCGCCCTTTGGGAGCAGCAAACACAGGATTCACTTTGAATATGTGCCTTAATTTTTCCACAATGATTTTGTGGTGGGTCAGAATATTCAACGACCTTGAGGTTCAGGCGAATAGGTACGTGTTCTACGCAGCTTGTATATTACTTCTCCTACGTAATATGTGCTTTTCAGTCTTGAGCGCATCCAGCATTATATTGATATTGAACACGAACCAAAACCGACGGAAGAAGGAAAGCCGCCAGCCGCGTGGCCCACAAGTGGCGATCTACACGTTGAACACTTGTCAGCGCGATACTCCCAGGTACAGTCTAATCCAACAATAAGGTACCCTACTCAATAGTTATGAACAGAATGGCCCCACAGTCTTGCATGACTTGACTTTTACTATCAAATCTGGCGAACGGATTGGCATCGGTTGGTCATCACCATTGCCCTGCGTATTATGTATTATTCACCTCTCTTAAGTTGGTCGCACAGGTAGCGGGAAGGTGACTATTTCGCTGTTCATTCTTTTTCCGGAGTCAGCCTGACCTATTTATAGAGTTCTCTGACTCTATCGCTCCTTCGATGCATTATAACAGAGGGTGAGGTGTTATATGATGGGATACCGACGAACACTCTTAACCTTGACGCGCTGAGGTCGAACATAACCATTATCCCCCAGACGGTAAGAATTTTTTACGTCGTTAAAGATCTCGACTAATTTCTCGCAATGTCAGCCTGAACTTCTCAGTGGTAAATAGTTCGCCGACGGAATTTCTACCAACCTTTCTGATAATAGTATGTAGGGACTCTTCGGCGGAATTTGGACCCCTTCGAACAACACGATGACGCAACATTAAACAATTCTCTTCGCGATGCGGGATTGTTTGCCCTCCAAGAAGAACTGGACGAAGCACGCATCACCCTTGATAGCAATATTGCGAGTGGCGGGGCCAATCTCTCGGTCGGCCAAAGGCAGATTCTTGCGCTTGCGCGGGCAATGGTTCGAGGGAGCAAGCTCCTCATTCTAGATGAAGGTAAATTTGTAACTGTGAGAACTTCAATAAAGACCGCTAATAACCATCTTTATCATTAGCTACTTCAGCGATTGGTGCATGGATATGTTCGCTTCATATGCTTTTCTACTAACTTATTCGCTTTCCAAGATTACAAGACAGACGCCGTGATTCAGACAACATTGAGGCATCGATTACCTGCTGATGTGACAGTCATCACCGTAGCTCATCGGCTTCAAACCATCATGGATTCAAATAAAATTGTAAGCCTATCGGCACAGTTTGCTTCTACGAAGGTACTAAGTAATTCACAGATGGTACTTGATGCTGGTCGGATCGTAAGTGCTAAGTGTACAGTCTGAATCGCGAGAATATCTTAAACAATTTATCCGCCAGGTCGAATTTGACACACCGGCTGCTCTCCTTCAGAAAGAGAACGGCACGTTGAAGGCGTTAGTCGATGGGAGCGGAGACAAGGTCGTGCTCTATGCTATGGCTGAGGGAAATTCGGCAATATCTCATAATACACTGTAGCGAGCTCGTGACAGGTGTACGTATCCAACTTAAATCTCGTGGGTAGATCCTGCTGTGATAGTGCATACAGGCTGACAGCTTGATGGACAAGGCCTTTACTTCCACGAACTGTAAATAAGTAGAATAGCCCAATTATGTTTCGACTGACAGCCCATGTGATGTTCAGCGACAGACGTCCATTCTATGCCGTACTCGATTTGAAGCGCTCTATCGCTCTGCTTTCTCAAATGACACAATGTATTTAGGGGATAGCAAACTATATGTTAATAGAAGAAGGTCCGTACCAAATCATATCTACAGTCCATGTATACAAGAAAAAAAAGAGTAAGATAAAGTCCGACAATGAAAACAAATATGCATTTACATGTCTGCAAGCAGCGCAGAATTTACTATACCAGTCCGTTGTTGTAGAATTAGAGGGAAGAAAGGAGATCAAGAAAGGACGACGGATAGATAATGTAAACATTTAGGGCTCATAACCTGACGAGCTGCGGAGAGGATGGTTTTCGCGATCACGGGCCCGAACAGGTAGTAGCTGGGAGAGGAGCCGTTACTGCGTCCCACGGGCTAGTAGAGTTTTGTCAGTATGCATGTCGTGATATATGCCGACAAAAAAACACTCACTTGGGGTATGAACAGCCTGAGATGGGTCTGCAGAACATAAACAGACAAATCAGCAAGTTCCGTAAGAGAGACCGTGCCAATTAAATAGCCTAGTACTCACACATATGCCAGCTGGGTATCTGCAGCGTTGTTCCACCCAGTGCCAACGGTGGCGGAAGGCGCCGCGGTGAACGTCGGAGCGAATAACGTCTTCAGGGAACCGGTGGGGGTGTATGTTGGGAGCAAAGATAATGCAGCACCCGAAAACGAAGGTGATATCGTAGCAGGCGGGAATGTATGCGACGCACTCTGTACAGGATCAAGCGTGCCTGCGCCCGCCTGAGAAAGAAAACGCAGACATCGGATCAGCATGACAGATACAAAGACCGACATGGGAAGCTAGATGGAAACATGCAGGGGACACTCACTCCTCCAGTAGCGGTCGAAGGATATGTCCCATCGAATATCTGAGACGAGCCTAGGACTTGGGCACAGTGCCCAATGGCTTCGCGAGGATCTGGAGGATAGCTGTCAGAGATGGTTTTCAATTGCGGTCTTGCACATTGGTAATTCACCTTTCGGAATCCAGCCTTGCTGTAAGCCAAGCTGGTAATGCCACATGGGACAAGACGAGGTCCCAAGTTGAGTGGAATTCCCGATCTTCCATGTCCAGAAAAAATAGTTCTGTAAAGCATCCATGGACGCGAGGGCCACATTTTTCAAACCTGCAACCGTGGCAGACGAATAGGCCTATTTATAGCATCCCATTCAGTGAAATCAATCGGAACCAAGCAACAACCAAGAGAATACAGATTAGAGGAAATATCTTCAGCATCTTAAGCTTAGAGAGGTAGCAAGACACTCACGCTCCAGTTGTCCCAAGTATCGCAATCCGGGGAGCTAGGAGTGGAACCTATTCCATTTAGCCTGTGAGAGAAAAGGCGACAAGAAAAACAAACAGCAACGGTCAGATGTTTGCTTAGCATGCCCACAGCTCCGAGAGGACATACCAAAGACCACAGTTATTGATTGCAGTCGAGAACTCTCCACCAAGTGTCACTCCGAAAACGGATTGGGAACGATTTGTCGCCATCGCCCAGCCACTGAGAAATAGAAGTTAGAGAAGCTCGATACTGATCCCCAAACGGCGTGTTTGGGACAGCAATCTATCATGCAACTATTTCGGGGGCGACATACCATGGTTTAGCTGCCATCTCATCGATCCTAGGAGACAACATGATACGTGAGCCTAAATTTCACCATTTGCAGAGGCACAAAGAAGCACTTACGGGGAATTGTCCCCAGTGAATGCCAAGTACTACGTTGCGATAGGAAAAGTTTCGACATCCCGTTAGTAGCTCGTACGTTACTCCTCGCCTCTCGTAAAGAGAGACCAATAGTGGCATTCGTACTCACCGGGTGTTGATCTAAGGCAAGCCTATCGGCACCAGCCAGGAACCTGCACACCACACGACCATTATTCTCCTGCTGGGATTGCAACAATAGACCAAATAAACGCACCCTTCCCAAATAGCAGGCTGTCGCACATAAAGATATCATTGTCAGACAGTGCCACATGCAGAATACCGAAGGCCGGCCGCAACTTACACCTTGGAAACCCTCATGAATCGCAATGTATGGCCCTTTCCCCGATCCAGTACCTCTACGGGCAAACGCATAACGTGAGAATACAGCAAATCATCGACTCTACATTCCTTCCAAGCGACATTTGCAATGTAGCTCTTGGATCGCAATGGAGAGTCAGTCATAACGAAAAGGGGACGTACGTGGATGTTCTGATTGTATCATGTGCCGCGCGATAGAAACTCTGCACTGAATCCTTGCCAATTGTGGCCCAGAGAATCTCGTTTACAATCCCAACACTAGGATAGGGATGATTAGTTCAATGACAATGACAAAGAATGCCCGTCAGCGGTCCGCTATGATTTATTCTTGGAGATGAGAGGGGGAACTGAGATGACTTACACTCCAACGACATCCCGATACTGAGGCTGACTCACAAACTCAACGATAATCCGCAGATACGTGAGAGTGCGCTGGGCGTTGGCGAGGCCCATAACTCCGTTCATGCTGCACATATTACAGCACCGCAGAACATGACAAGGGAGGAGGGCCACGAAATAATAGGAAGTGATAGGTTAATTAGTGGCGCGTATACGTACAGAGTGATGCTGGGAGGGTTGTGGCGCTGAAAAGGTACTCACAAATTCACTGGACCGCCTGATTGACAGAGAAGGAGTCCGAGGGAAAGACAAGTTTCTTGTAAGTCCATGACTCCTTAATGAAACTGAGAAAAATCTGCGTACTCTTTCCTGAGTGATTCTGGGAAGACAATGTTAGAAGGCACAGTCAGATACAGTAATACTCAAGGTTCAAGAGACTCAACTCACCCAGCCATTTTGACTTCCAGGTAACGCATGAAGATCGAGATAAATACGGATCCCGTATTTCCGTGCCCACTGGATACTGCCGATGATAAAGTCAGTAATAAGATAGACTACGCCGGTCACTGTAACCAAACGTAAGCAATATACTGTGGCTTACGCTTTGAGCATGTATGTCCATGAAGTGCCTTTGAGGAAGGGCTCGTCGTTGATAGTTTCGATTGCCCAGAACCCAATGGGAATCCGCACCCAATTTAATCCGGCAGCTACCACCGAGTCATTCAAATGGAACAACTCTGGATGATGTGAACTCACCAGCAATGTCAGCGAAGTCCTTCTCTGTCTGAAATAAACAAATGGTGTGAAACATGGAGAAATGCTTATCACTGTATCACTCACTATGAAGGTCTTGTAGTGATTCTCCATCTTCGTCGCCAAATCGGCCCCCATTGCAACAGAAAGAGTCCACTCATCAACGACACCAGAGCCCGTCACATTCACATATTCCTCGAATAAAGCAGGAGAAATAAAGGGTTCGGTGACTACAGGAATCAACTTAGTGAGTTGAAAAAATAAGGATTTCGTGTATGAGATTCACCTAACCAACCTCTAACAACGGCATATATTCAGCTTTTGAACAAGCACAAAAAAGTTGGAAGGGTTACCCAAGATTGACGCCTCTGGCAACGTTCGTTCCCCAAACCCAATCTTCACCTCCGATCCGTGGACTCCAACTTTGCGCCTTCCCGCCAGCTGAGAAGGGTGATTTTGGATCCCAGGCCCAATCACCGCTAAAATCGTTGGTATAGGTGAAAGTCGTACCATCCTCCATCGCTATTTTGCTGCCCGTCTTCCCGGACGTTGCAGCGTTATTACTCGACGTTCCGCCAGTTGTAGTACCACCTGAAGTACCACCTGAGGTACCCGAGCTCGGCGAACTGCTGTCACTCGACGAACTCGTTTTAGAGTCCCCACCTTTCCTGGTCAATACGACAGCAATGGCGACCGCTGCCGCGACCGCGCAGATAGCCAGGACAAGCAACCCGATCCATATCAGCCTCTTTCGTTTCTTCTTTTTTTGAACAAAGACAGTGCCAGACGCGTCTCGCTGAGGAAGTAAGGTCGATGACATTGGTGAACGGCTGGATACAGGTTGTGGTTGTGGACTGTCGTCGCGATACTAGATATACCCCAAAAAATAGTCAAAAAAGAGAATAAACTGGAGTGGCAAAAACGCGGCGGGTGCACAGCTTGCATCGTGCGTACCATGTTATGCAGTTCATCGTTCCAGGGGTCGTTGAGATCACCCAATGAAGGGCGCGACGAAGAGGTGAGCTCTACGTCGTCCTTGGTCGACAAGGATTTGTAGTGCGACATGGTGGTCGTTAGTGATAGAAAGCGGTTGAATGTGACATCGCGCCTTGCGGTGAGGCTATCCCGATGACAGGCCCCAGAGCCATTAAAATCGAGGCCGGCATTATTTCCCCATTAGGAATGTGTTTGCAACTGATCGAAGTCTTCAACTGAGCGCGGATCCCTGCCACAAAATATAAAAGCCAACTACTTCCTAGAAAGACAACATACACCTAGGCCCTATGTCTCCTTCGCAAATTGTAAAAGTGGAAGAAAATAGTGCACTGGTATAGCTCAGCACTTTCAGTTGTGTGAATTCGGCCTCACGGCCCGATTTCACCTACCATATGACTTGAACCTGCTCCTCAGAAACGGGATTAAGAAAAAGAAGACAAGAAATGATTATCGGATTCCTGATTAGATTCCAAATCAACTCCTTTACGGACTAATCTATGCTGGCCTGAAAGTCTACACCCAACAGAGAGATACTAACGAGAATTTTCTGAGGTATGTAACATGAACAACTTTGAAGTTGATATTTACGCTCCGTGTTCTGGACCGTCCTTACACACACACAATTACGCGACGCCATACAAGTTCCACAATTTTGAATCTTTGTTATCCAGTGCAAACGATATGTCGGTTAATTTTTGGCTAATAACACCGCTTATCCGAATCTCTTCAACCTTACGCTATCAATAGATATGTCGGGAGAGGGATGTGAAATTTTTGTGAATGTCTAGATGCTTGAAAGAGATCTCACAAAGCTGTCAAAGGAATGCCAGAACCTTTATTTTCCAGACGGCAGCGGCAGAGAATATCAATTTGAACATATGAATACTTATCGATGTTACTTCTCAAGCCCGAAGGCTTGGTTCCAACTCTGGTATATGTATATACATACTAAATATATGTTGGAAGCTTTGGGTGGTTCGAGTCTCAGAGTTATATATACAAACAGAGTTGCGGGGCTATCAGCCTTATGGATGGAAGTCTTGCCAAAGTATCAGACTACACCAGAGCAGAAGCATCACGAGAAGTTGTTCGAAAAGGTAGCAGTAGAAATCTCTCTCTTCTCTAGTACCTCCTGTTGTCTGCATACTACCACAGAGAACCGGAGCAGCAATCAGATCAGGGTGCATTCTATTGATACTCTAAATTTCGTTTCTTTTTCCTCCAACGCTGACATGTAGGAGCTTCTGGAACCTGATGTTAATGGCAGATTCTGTACCTCGATAGAAAATCTCATCGAACGGAGGTGATAGCTGCGTTCTGCTTACCCCCGCCTTAGACTCATCCTCTCTTTGAGGGTTCAACTTGACATCTCCGTTGGGTGCACACAACGATGATATCAGCGACGCAGCACAATCAACAAACACCGAACGCTTAGAATTTGCGAAGGTTAGTGCGACAAGACCCCCAAAAAACATATGTTACTTCATGAAACGATTAGATAAAGCACAGATCTGTCAACCATACCTGCTGGCAGAAACTTCCATTTCTAGTTCTAGGCTATAGGCTTAAGAATCGCCTTGTCTTCCATTTTTTATGTGTCGTCGAATCTCGACCGCTCGAGCGTCTGTGGCTGTCTATTTGTACTAGATATAGATCCGCAAAACATAGCGGCCGTGGATTCCCTCTCCCAGTATGACTTCGGGCATCCTTGGTGCATCCGGAAAATAGAGGATTTATGGCCTCTTCGAATTTATGTCCTTGACGAGGAAAGTTTGGCATCTTTGTCAAATACAAGTGAGTAGTTCTACTTCGCAATATCGCTTTCGCCGTCCCACCTTTCCAACCCCAAAAAATTGTCATATGTTTCAAACCCATAAGTTTTACGCTACTACAGGGCAGGTGATTGACTATGTCAATTTGGCCTAGCGTAAAGCGCGTGTTCTCCAGGGTCAACTGGCGATAAGGCAAACAGGATTACCTTTTTTATGCGGTTACGATACATACCCCACTTGAATTAATAATACAAAATTGAATACTCCCTTGGCCATAGGGACCTACTACTTCTGGAAACACTATCTCGATCGCTCAAAAGGGGTGCCATCAGCATTGAGGTGTGGCTCTATAATTAGCTACTTACCCTGCATGACAGAACAGCTCATTCTTGGGTGCTTTCCCCCCATGGTTCTTGGAATTCTAAATCAAAAGAGATCATCTGTTGCTTGCAGGCTCCAAGACCACCCAATAGTGTTGGAGGATTCTCCACCGACGGATGATCAGAAAGAATAATACAAATAACCAATAGTTTGGCGGATGAATAACCACCATATCAATCTCAGCCAAAGATGCGGATATTATGAGTTGTAGAACGCTGGAAATATCTGATATTCAGTTTTTTCCAAGCTTTGCGGTTCATGGCCTGATGTCAGCGGTACTTCAACGCCTTCAACGACCCTAAAATTCCGTCTCCGGCACTCATTTCTCCAGAGTTTGCATCATCTCTTGCGTCCATGTGTTTCCCCAAGTTCAAATATACGTCCTGTTTGGTAAAAATGCGTCATTGCATTAGGGCCTGGATTTAGAATCGCCCTGAATTGACAGATCGTGACATTTAACGGCCCTCTACGATCGCGCAGAAGCTTGTCAAACTGAGTATATCCCCAAATATCATTGTCCTCTCAGACGCTTAGCCTTTGTTCCATGTTTCAAGATTGGTACTATTTTTCTGTAGAAGCTTTGGACCTGCTCAAAGTTAAGCACAATGACGTTCGCTGAGTAGCCACTGTCGCTTGCGAGCCTCATGTTCAATTTTCCCACGCATGAACTATAGAAACCTTCCAAGACTTGCCCTTTTGAGAAAACCAGCGCGATTTACAGTAGTGTATATAGAAGAACATCTTTTCTTCAGAATCTTCAAGCTCCCGCCCAGTTCCTGGAGAGTGGGAGTTTCGTGAGTCGGTCCTTTTTATTTTTTATTATCTTCCGTCTTGAATGGGGTTATAATTATCCACGGGACTTCCTGTAGGAGCGTCGTGAGCTCAGCATTGGTATTCGCCAATGAAGCCAGAAGTGGGGTAACTTCTTTCTCAGTGCCACTTATTGGAGTATAGAAGGGTTCATTTCCGTTGCTTCCTATTGTCACTTGCGCCAGAAGATGCAAACATTGAGCAGAGAAAAACGAAACTCTCATGCCTGCCAAAGAAGTCATCGCGATTAGGTCAGTGCGAGAAGGTCGATGCGGTCTTGATTTTCTGAAGGAACGTGTCATTGATCTGATGTTGACGAAACACCTTCCAAAGAAACTCTCAAAAAAAAAAACCAAAAAAAAGAAAGAAAGAGAGAAAGAGAAAGAAAGAAAAACGAAGCCTTTCGCGATAACGCCGCCACCAATAGAATTGTCATCCTCGGTGACTTATAAGAGAAATTCACCGGTAGTGCGTATAGGTGCACATTCGCTTGTAGGCCTGTTTGCTTCCGCTTTGCATCATATGGCGATAAAGAGGTCCTATGACAAACAAGTGTCGGAGGACATATGGGGTGTCCATACGCTCAGACGTCATCGATTCAATCAAGCATGGATGTAAGGCATATCCATCAGAACGCAAGAAAAACGAAGGAACATCGTAAGGCTGAAACGCGAGTGAATATGACCCCCAGATTCTGTAGTTCTTACCGGATGATCATTTCACAAGAGAAACTAGATGACCAGAGATTCAAGAACGCAGGGTTGCAAAGATTATGCGATTAAGGGGTCCTCTAACTCTCCGAGGACCCAACAAGATATTGTTCCTTTTTAGGTGGTTTTATCATGACCTGCAGACGATATCGTTATCGTAGACGAAGTTCCGAGTGTTTGCAGCTTTGGCAGCGATATAAGTCAGGTTTTCCCCACCTGATGGAACGCCGTAGTTGACGTAGTGCAATATAAAGGGTATGAGGTCATTCAGGAAATGGCCCCGAACGAACGACATCAAGGGGTATATACAAGCCTCAACATATGAGACAAAATAGTCGTCGAGTAATCAAGGAATATTCGATAAGGCAAGACCAAAGACGCGAAGAGGGGAAAACTTCACGGTGAATTATTGAGGCCCTTTATATAGTGTCAGACGTGATGTCTTGTGAGGCGTTACAGCGGGCGTTACAGCGGGCAATCATCCAAATCTCCGCAAGTCAACCTTAAAATCATAAAGGCAAAAGTTGAGATTGATCGTAATACAATAAGAGAACATACACAAGGGGAAAATGGCAATTCAAGATGTATTGTCCCTGTCCATTCGCCTTCGTTTCCGCTCTTGTTCTTCAATGATCAGCCTTTCCGCTGCAGTCATTGGTCGTTTCTTCTCGTTCACCGCTTTGTCTCCACTCTCGGAAGCGGCCGCTGGTACAGCCGATTTGAATACGTTGGGCCGTTTAAGAGGGTTCGCTTTGAGAGGATTCGCGGCGGCTTTCAGTGGATTCATCTTGAATGCAGTCGGTGCCGCAGGAGTAGCAACGGGCTTCGTCGACAATGAAAGAACAACCTTTTCCGAGTTCTCGTCCCGCTTCAAGCCCATTTCGACTGGCGGAGTTGACGGACCCGCCTCAGCGTTGGTCTCCACTGCCGCTCGCTCAATTTGCTCCGCGATCAGCTGTCGCTCGCGCGCTTCATCCGAGATTGTCGCCCTATCCTTCTTCTGTGCAGCTTCCTATAGTCAAAAGCACAAATTCAGTCAAGTAGATCCTAACGACATATGAGGAAGACGCACGGCTTTTTCGAGGGCTTTCGGGCTGCTATCGATCCACGCGATGAACCACCCTTTCTCCGTCTCATCTACCCTAGCAACTCCCGTACGTCCGAGATGCTTCACGAATTCAGACAGTGTAACCCATCGTGTGGAGTTCATGTGGAGATGATTCTTGTCGGCGATGTATTCCTGATATACTTGATTGGCTCGAACACGTTTGGTCCCGAACCTACAGAGAAACGGGTTAGACATGTCTGAGCTGGGGAATGAGGTAATAGAAGCGAACCTTCTCGAGAGCAAAGCCACAAATTCGGACTGGAACTGCTGCGAGAAGCCGGCGATATGACTTCCCGCATGCTCACCGACGACTAGCATCTGCCGAAGATGGGACTCAGAAGCGGCGTGGCATTTAAATCCGTTCTCGTCTCTGCATTGCTTCTCGCAGACTTGACAATACCAACGCAGGCGCTGAAGGCCCTTCGACTTCATCTTGTTGGCGACATATTTAGGTGTTCCAACTGAAAGAGATTCTATTCAATATCAAATTTCCAGTATAACAAGACAACATACCTTCCGCTCGAGGCATATCTATAGAGTTACAAGAGTGATATAAGAAAACAAAGAAGTTGCCGGATGGCGAAGAGGTGGTTCAAGGACAAGGATGATGATGACTACAAGCGTGGCTGTGTGAACGTTTGCCATGACCCTCCAGCACCAAATAAAACGTAAGCATTATGTGATCAATCTGTTATTTACCCGGTCGCCAAGCCGAGCTCCGGCCTCAGTAAATACGTGGCTCTCAGGTCGGAAGGCGCATGTTGGGCGCGTGCGTCTTGTGGCGTCGAGCTGAGCGTCTAGCCCGATGCATCACGTACTGTGGGCCCGGCACTTATGTACCCTTCCAAATCAGGGAAATTGCCTGAAATGCGACACCGATGGTAACTACAGACCCTGCCTCAAAAGCAGCCTCGCTTCGGGGAGGGAAGCGAGGAGAGTTCTCAAAATGTGATTTCAATCCTATATCATCGGCATATGATTCGCAAGGAAAGATTCTCAGCGTATCACTTTCCTGAGCCTGTAAGTGGCGATGCCGAACCCCGACGAACAGATGCGCGCTTGGAATTTGAAAGCATCGTTTCTGAAATCCCAATCATGATCATTCTCACCTCCAGCATTTACCTTCTGGAAAGACGGAGATTTCCTCCGGGTTTCCGAGCTTGATGTTGGAGGTATGCTATCTGCCAATTTAATACCACCTGGCGCTAGTGACAAGTCACCCTGCTTTACGGACATACATACACGCAGATAGATATAAGTAGCATATGGCTCATGCAAAACTTAGAAGACTCCGTCTTACTGGGAAGTATTTTGAGGCTGGGATACAAAGGCGCTGAGCACTGGTTTAGGCGTACGATCTTAAGTTTGAGCCACCCATCAGCTTCCTGGACTCCCTCTAGCTTGTCAACAACTGAAATAACACAGAGCGCCGCCATACAGATGACCTGCAAGCTGGTTTTATAAGTATTATTGGATTGACAGATATCTTAAGGGGGTTTGCTTCTTTGCTAAATGCAATACACAATACAGTCAGTGGTAGGACGTACTCCCATTCGTACCTGATGAGAGTATTTATATGTGACGGGGAATTTCTTGTCCGACAACAAAGGACTAACTGCTGCGCCGTCCCCGTTTGTAGATAAGATAAAAGCTGTGGATGCTTCTTCACTCCCACGCGACCGATCGTGTCAAGACAGATGATGCCATAGCGTGCGGTGGAGGGACAGTTATTTTAGTGTGGTGGCAATATGTGAGAGCAAAGGGATATATTATACCAGAAATTAATCCATATTACTTGCAGCGAGAATGGAGCTCCGCATCGTTCCAATGTAGCTAACGGGACGAGAGAGTATTAAAAATTTCCGACTTCATGATGCCTTTGATTTCATGTTCTTCTGATGCCTCCGAATGTATCTTCTCGCACTCGGGACTCCAAACTGCACGGATACAATCAGCCACCATGCAGGGAAAGAATACACAAAGAAGGAGAGGAAGCAACCGACGAAAAGGCCATGGAGAAATAGAAGCGATTGATAAGAAGACGACAGGAAAGAAACTTACTTGCACAGCAGGATAAAGGACAAGGAGGGTAAGTCCGATTGCCCATCCAAGCTTTACCATTGGCGGGAACGGCGCTGGGAATTGTCCTTTACTCCATTTCGTTATTACGAGGAGTTCGGTGACGATGGTAGCCAACAGAAGCCAGACGTGTTGACCCATCCTCACCGCCCGTCTATAATTGAAAATCGAAGAAGAAAGGTGAACTTTAATGAATACGTGAAATCCGACTAAACTTACCGCGGATCGTTAATATATTGATATAGTTCACGAACGGCCGGCAGTGCGCAGAGGAAGACGAAGGCTAGACGCAGGATGATGATTGGGTGATCCGGCTCCATCCAAAGAAGAGACTGTCGTATAAGCACCGTGTCAATGAAGAGAGAGTTCGATTAAGATGCAGATAAAGTAGACTTTCATACCTTGAGGTAGAAAGGATTGAGCTCCGCCGCGAGGAAGACTGCGAGCAACAAAACGACCGTCGAAAAGTGTAAAAAGTCTGTCGCCGTTCCCCATTTGAACGCAGTGAAATCGTGCGGTGAGAATTGGCTGAGTACCCTCTTCGCCTTCGACCGTATTCCTCGCGTCTGTCGGAATCCGCGCCATTCGTAAGGCTATGGGACGTCGCTCTTTAGGTCGGGTCACTGATTAATTGTTACAAGCTTCGTACCTTGACTTCAAAATACTGGCAGACTTTCATTCCTGAGAAGCAGAATAAGCAAAGGGAAGGAAACCATAATTGGGGTTCTCGGGGGTTTGAACATACCCAGATAGGTTCCTAGCCAATTACAAACCATGACGTCCAGAATCCACTACCCAGAACAATGTAACAACAATTTGGTCTGAAAAGAGGTGATATGCATGATAACGACGGACGACGTACATGATCCCACCAACACTAATCATAAACGCGCGATAGTTGTCAGGCTACTTGTTCGTGTAATAAAGCACGACGAACGTACCTCTGCGAAATTTGGTAATTGATGTTGAAGACTGTATTCCATTAGCTCAAAGGCTATGCTAAGGATCTACATAAGGATAATTTCATTTAGCCAAAACAGAGTTGGAAGACTCAAGAGTGAGTCAATAAAGTAGATAGATACGGACCCAGCAGAACCAGTAATCCCGAAGAATCATGGCCTTTCCAAACCAGCCAAGAGCATGAGCCAAACAAAAGATGTCGAAGGCGTTCTAAATACGTAGAGGTCAGCTCCTGACGAGTCTAGACGACAATTCAATAGCGCAGTACCCAAAGTGTTTTGGGCGTCAGGGAGCAATCTTCTGCATAACTCTTCTCAGGCAATGGCACCCCTAGACTCGAATCAATGTACGTCATCATCTGGCGCGCCGTGTTAAGGTCCTGGAAGAGCAAGAAGACCAGAGCAAGTTCGTAGAGAAGATTGACTCCTAAAATTATACGCCAGAAGGAGGGATGTGGTCGTATAAAAGGCCCATCCCTGAATTGGATCATTGCGAAGACGAGAAACGAAGCTATTGCTGCGTATACGCCACTGAAGCGACATCGCGATGAGGGTATAGATGAGCGAAGAATTGGACGCAAACGTACACGCGTCGCTTGTCCCTGCCTTCTTCCAAAACATCCTGTGTGGTAGCAACATACGCAAGAACAATTAACCCGCAAGCCAAAGCCGATAAGGTGATGGGTTTGTAGAAGAACCTAGGGTGGGAGTCAGCTTTCTTCGAGGCGAGACCGCCGCTCTACGCCTCCGAAAAAAAAAAACTCACTCTACACTCGTGTCGTGCTTTTCCTGAAATGGTGTTATTCGCGTATAGGATTCCGTACGGTCAGCCTGATGTCAAAACTCGTCAGCGTGGAGAGTCCGTTTCGATACGAACAGCTGGAAGAAGAACGCCACATACATCGTACCCTAGTGAAAACGACCGAAGTCAATTTACGGAATAGATTATAAATTTCGTGCGTGCGTAGTCGCAATTTGCGACCGCGTGCGCGTTGCGAACATACATCTCACAGGCACTCCATAAAGTCCTGGTACAGGCTCTGCCTCAATCTCCGCAACGTTTGACAATATGACGTCTGAATCCTCCTCTCCGTGAGATGTAGGCGACAAGTCGGTGTTTTCGTTTCTAGACATATATTTATTGGCTCGTGGGCTTCTTGTTTACGAAGCGTGTTCTGAAAATAAAGTCAGCTTTAGCACGTTCAGAATTCGCTGGAAAAAAAGGTGGCAACTTGGGTCCACTCACACGGCTCGGCAGTAGGGTGCACTGGCAATAGAAGAAGGTGCCGCGATTCTTTCGGTGCCCTTGAAATATGACAAGGCTTCTGCAGAACGTGGAAGCCGCAGAACACGATGGAAGTGAATGAGAGAGGGTGTTGGATTTCGGAGCCACACTGGCAGCCGACGTCACTCGTCGATCCCGTGTTTGGCGCTGTTTGCCTGCGTCCTCCAGCGCCGCCAAATCCACCTTAGGAAAACTTTCCTTAATCCAACACGCACGTTTCGGTCAGTCTGTGGTGGCAGAAACGCTCTAATTCCAACGACTTCAGTCTCGGGATCCTATTTTACTGTCGTACTGCTTGCTTACGACCTCTATTATGCTCGCTGCCCGAAACTTGGGAGGCTTTAGGCATCGGGACATCTAAACATCTGTCAAACATATGACTTTCGTGGGGAATCTGCCACTGGCATCTTCGCAGCGTCTTCTATCTTGTTCATGCGCGAAAATCCTCCACCTTGAAGAAAAAATATCTTTGACGGTTGGCAGGGGAGTCAAGTCGGCGCGTCTCCTCACTCTCGACAACTCCCTTTGGTTTTTGGTGACACATTTTCGAGGCTCGCGCGATGCTTTACGGCGGTAACATCATACATGTCGAAAACATTCGGTTTAAATTTGAAATGTCCTCTCCATGTATCCGTCTTCGGGCATTCTTTCCCCTACCCTTCCCCCGGTATCCATCCGGTTGCAAGGGGCGCTCAGCCACTGAGACGAAATGCTATTACGACCTTTACATCAGGTCTTTCTTTGTCATTATGCTACACCGCTGCGCACAGTGTCCTAGATCACCGAGTCTGGGGGGGCACATACCTATATGGCGCAATGAATTTCATCGAAAAACAGACACACTTTCACCTATATGGTAAAATTCATAGGTCGATGGCATCACGATAACACACCCCATTGACTCGAGCGCAAGGAAACCTCCGAGCCTTTGTTCATCGTCTTGATAACCGCTCAATCTAGAAGTGCGAGCCAAGCCAATGGCCGCGCTCGGATTATGGATGTCCATTGTTTCTTTTTCCAAAATGCAAAGCAACATCTTCTTGATCTCCGACTCCATCCGGCGTCGGTTTTTTCGAAGTCACAATGGTCTTTGTAGGGAGCCTAGAGGCCTGACTCTCCACCGAATTCCGCCACTGAACGAAAAGAAACTCAGCGAGCGATACATTTCCATTAGCACCCCATTTCTTTTACGGGTTTCGGTCATGATGGATGATGGCCCGCGTTTGTGTTGGTCTAGCGGCATCTCGCGATACACCGGACGCAATCTGGGTATGAAAAGTCATCTCTGTCTCGTGAGCGATCGCGGTGGGGTTATACTTAGGACTGCATTATCGAGTATCCTCGGGAAACAAAGCGAAGAATTTCCTTGGCCAGGTCTCGAGCGGCGGGGGCCTCTCCGTTACAATTCGAAAGTATAAATCATCGATTTTCTCGAAGTCAGAAAAGCAAAACTATCGTCGTGGTTGTCGACGAGCCAAATATTGTTGGGGCTGTAATTACTACTTTGCTTGGCCTTCTTTCCCTGTTCACTTACCGAAAAAAGTGAGTTACCTCTTTTGACAGTTGCGCATGTGTTTCTTGACAGGTTATATGTACCTTTAAGGACGTTTCTCAGAAGACGATCGGTAGGAACAATACTTCCTCCTTCTTCGCTGGTCTATTCAAAGAAACAACTCAGCCTCGGTTCCCACCCACGGAAGACGTTCTTTGATGGTGGGTGACTGATTCGAAACCACGGCTTCAACCCGTCGTCACAAGGTGTGATCAGGGGTTCAAGCTGGCCTTGAGTCCCGCTGTTGGAATCACAAACAGCCAGCCAGCCAACCCCCCTCTCCAAACTTGATTAGATTCTGATCATATCACATTTAGCAGGCGGGTACCCGTTAATCACCTTCGACTTCCAGAACTTGACTGATTGTGGCACCTTTGGCGCCTGGTTGGACTGTTGCGATGCAAGATAGGAATACTGCGACAAACCGTGAATGAAGCCCACGAAAGGATCGTATCTTTGTAATTGGAGGAGCCTGCTAGCTTATTCTTTTTTTTATCTGTCTTTTTGGTTCCATACAGTAGTTTCGGGCTCCAATGCAATTTCATCGCCACACTTCGATCGACGAGAGTTCTAAAAATCTATCCGCCCAGGGTGAAGTATGCATTATCCACAAAGTGCAATCGGGGATCGCAAAAGACTACGATTAGAGGCGCTTGGCTTTGGGGGCGACCTGGAAAGAGCGAAAGAATCGAGATTAGGCTCAACCGATGCGCCCGACGAGGTGGAAGGTTTTGGGATGGGAATTGTGCACCGAATATAGTCCTTTTGCCCCGTCTCCCGCGGATGATTGCGCAATTCTAGACTCAGAATCGGCACGTTCATTGAAAAATGATAACTTCATCTCAAATGCACCTTCGTTACATTATTGTTATATTACTTATCATTGAGACCTAAGTAAAGACACCACGCATGGGCTGGAGTATTTGCTTTACGTCTGACGCCACATATCCGGATTCCAACTTGGGATTCCAGTGCCCATCAAAAGCCAAGGCAAGTAATGACGCGCGCTCGCTGTAATGACTTGCTCTAATCTCGTGCGTCAGGGTTTCCGTTCGAGGTCGTCATTTTTTTTTTCCTTTCTATGGAATCTGACCTTCCTCGCATGCAGCTTACCTCCGCAGAACAAGTCGCAGAATCAGAAAAACGGCGAAAACAGACCTCTTTCCATGGATTATCAATTCGAAACGCACCAATCGCCGACGGTCGCTGGAATAAGAAAGGAAAACATGGGCAACTCGGGACAGGATGTCTGCCATAGGCTGGGATGCGAACGAGAACGTTCTGCGCGACTGATTCAGGGACGGGAGCGAGGAGAGCGAATGGCATCCAGACATTGTCTGCGTACTCGATATGTCTTCCCAGGATGACAGCATGGAGTTTGATTGACTCCATCGTCTGAACTGATTGCCTGTCGACATACATAGACAAGACCATCTAGACCTCGCTCTTTCTGATGTAAGATCGCTGGATAACATAGTCTAGTCTGCGCGCACTGGAAAGCTATTCAAGAAGCCGTTTCCTCCTGGCAATCGTGTACGCAAACACATGAAACGACGCTAGACTGAAAAGAAGGAGGAAAAGCCTAGACGATTGGATGGAATAGATGGAATTTCCACGCCGGACACTTGAGTCAGTAATGAAGACAGACTTTATCAGTTAACGAGACCGACGGATTCAGAGATTCTTACAACCCTGTCTACGGACTTATTGGACAGTCGCGGAGGCAGTTCCCGAAAGGATGGCGAGTAAGGCATTCAAGTTAGTTTCCGGGGAGAAAGCTTGTCTCCCAAAAAATAACGCGATGCTCCCACATGCTGGATCTGATCCTCAGGGCGATTATTATGCCCAATTGCGGAGGGTATACGTACTGACAGTGTTTGTTATCGTTGTCCAGACCAAATGTATAGCAAAGGCATAGGAGTCCCTTCCTGAATCGGGAGATCGCAGAGGAGATCTGGGAGAGGATCTGGCGCAAAGTTACTTAATGACCCCGGATGCACTCCTCCAACTCATCCTTTCGTCCTCCGCCATGATGTCCCCAGTCTCCCCAGACTCCTTCCAACCCCTCCAGCTCAAGGGCGAGATCATGGACCTCGAGTTCACCATCGACACCGACCACAGGCAAGCTTCCAACTTCTCCCCCAACTAGCCGACTAATTAACCGTGTTCGTCCTCTCTACCCCCGTTAATCACCCAAAAATAGGAAACGCAGGAGGAATCGCACAACCCAGAGCTGTCTCAACTGCCATACATCCAAGAGAAAGGTGCGCGTCGGCCGCGTCCTCATCGTCGTCCTTGACTCACTTTTTTTCGCGCCCACAGTGTGACCGCAAGCGCCCATGCCAGCGATGCATCCAGCTCGGCCTGGTAAATCACCCTCTTCTGCCACTGCCACCCCCATCCATGCAGCCACTCATGCAAAAAAAAATTTTCCATAGACCGGCCTCTGTGTCTACGAAATCGACGACCCAGCGCTAAGGTGGGCATCTTCCAAGCTGATGGACACGGCTCCAATACTGAAATGTGATATCCGTTGTTGCTAGAGATGATCCCTCAGTTGATGAAAGTACGCGTCTGCGAAACAGAATCGCAGAGCTCGAATCCCTGGTTCGCGAGCTGCGAGGTGCGCACCCCCATCAGAATTCCTTGGCCCCCCCACCCCTCACTCATACCATTCGTATTCCCATCCAGGCAAGCCCCATCCTCGCTGGGCCGACACGAGCTTCCGAGACGGAGATCCGAACGAGAAGTGGCATTCACGCGCGACGAAATGCGTGCCGCTGCAGAAGCGCAACGGCAGCACAGGCAGCGGCGGGACGAACGGCGGCGGCGGCCCACCCTTGCCCGACGATCTGCTGCGCAATGGGCGCGCGGTGCACTCCCTACTGAGCCCCATCAAGACCGAGCCGCCCACCGACGCCTCTAACGCGCACCTCTACCGCTTTTCCCAGTCCCCCGCGCCCTCGATGCGGTACCACACCTTCCAGACCGATGTGCGCAGCGACTCGTCGTCGTCCTTTGAGAACCTCAACGACCCGCGCCCGAGCGCGGGGTACACGCCCGTCAATGGCAGTGCCGGCGGCGGGATGCCCTACCCGTCGGGTGCGAATGGCGGCAACGGATATGGCGGCGGCGGCGGTGGGAGCAGTAACGGGGGCGCCTACTCGGACGGAAGTGGTGGTGGCGGCGGAGGAGGAGGCAACTACCCTCCGTCCGGGAGCGACGATGGTCAGGCGTATGGGGACCACCATTATGCGAATGGTGCGGGGCCATCATCACATCTCAACTACAACTGCCCGTGCCGGACCACGCCCGCGCTCGGCGTCGCGTACATGACGCTCTCGCAGACGCTCCAAAATTCGCTCAGCGCGCTAAGACAATATCAGCACCATCCGTCGAATAGCCAGTGCGCGGTGCTACGGAAAGTCGTCGAGCTTAATAATGCATTACAGTGCGTCTTTTTTTCCTTCCCTATTCGCTCGCGTAACTGACAAACACTCCCGTCTTTCCCTTCGTCCTCTCCAGCAGCGGCACCGACAGCCCCGGGCTCGTAGCGCCCTCCTACGACAGCGGCCCCCCATCGGACAACGAGATCATGACGCCGCTCTCCGCGTCGAGTGGGCACGCGTCCTTCCACACGGGCGGCGGCGGCGGCTCGCCCGGCGTCTCGCCGCAGGAATGGAACCACCTCGCGGCTGGGTTCAATCCGTATTTCCCGGGCGCGCCTGAGCACCATGGCGTGTATGGTGTGAACCATGTTATGTCATGAGTTGTTGTCTTGCGGTTGCCACTCGTTTCTCTTTATGCGGGTTTTTGTTTTTCGTATTTGTTGAGTCGCGTCGCTATACTTGGTTTTGGATTTCCTTTCCCTTTGTTCTTTCTTCCTTCCTTGTATTTCGTTTTTTTTTGCATCTATTTTTTTTATGTATACGGACGATTACCTTGCCTTGTTTGCCTTTTGGATTGTGTACACCACCCCATACATCATACACCACCCCCCAAAACTTACCCACCTACCTACCTGATCTTGGTTATTTATCCAGCTATCTGTCTATCTATCCGCCTCTCTCCCTTTCTGCTTTTTCTTTTTGAAAGCTCGCTCGCGCTGTGCAGTTTTTATCTCTTTCTCTTCCTCTCCCACACATACACACATACATCACCCACGCACACAACACACCCGCGCACATGCACATATGCACACAAAAAAAGGCTCTCCGCGTAACCTTGTATATCCTATCCTATCCTACTTCATTGGCTACAGCAACGCCTGCCCCCTTCCCCCTCTTCCATTACTCTTCCATCAACAACCATCCGCCACTCGACACCCCCATCCGCCATACATTCGGAGTCTCGACATATGCTACACTACATCCCACTACGATTACAATTACAACACGCACAACACGACACATCTGTACAGCTTAGCCATTACTGTACACCATAGTTAATATTTCATGTCTTTCTCTTTTTCTTTCTCTGTCTCTCTCTCGATATACACATATGTATACAGTTTGTCTTTTTTACAACGCAAAAAAAATTCAATATGGTGTGGACTTGATGTTCCTCCAGGCTCAATCCGGATTTGATGTTACAATAGTATAATTTCGAAAGTCAAGTCGGGTTCAAGTCAAGGCCAAGTCCAACTTGAACTTGAATACCCGCTCGCTATCCTTCCCGGCTCTCTTCGGCGCCCCGTCGACGAGTTGCCATATGTCGCGCTCGATGAATGTGACATCGCCTGTTTTGGAGATGAGCAGGACGGTGGAGAGACGCGTGCCGTAGTATGCTGGGGTGGTGGAGGGAGATCCTTTGACTTCGAGGACGATAGGTACAGGCGGGACGTGAATGGTCGTTTTGAGCTCGGTGCGGGCTGTTATTGGGGTTGGAGGGTGCCAGCTTTGAATTTCGAAATTAGCATGATAATAAAAATAAAAATGAGTAAAGGAGAACGCGAGGCGGCGCGCACGCACGCACGCACGCACCTAAGGAGATCAAATAACCGCTCGACCAACTCTGCCTCCGTCGTCGCATGCGCGCTGGACTTCGCCGGCGCCACCACCTCCGCGAACGCCTCCGTCGCGTGTTGGACTTTAGGCCATCTCTCTGCGCCCGCGCCGTCGATCCCGTTGGAGATCCCGCCGCATGTGCGCTCGCTTGGGAGGAGAGAGCGCGCGGTGAGTGGGCCGCCACCGCCGTGGTTCGTTACGAATAGAGAGCGGTATTCGATTTGGGGTTGAGAAGATGAGGAAGAGGGAGAGGGAGAGGGAGAGGGAGAAGAGAGGGTAGGCGCGAGGAGGAGGAGGTTGAACCCTGCGTAGTTGGCGTCTTCAGGTACGATCTTGCCGATCTCGTCCTCGAGCGGGTGGGAGGAGGTCGAGAGGAGGAAGGAGGAGACGAGCGAGCCGCGCGATGTGTTGTATTTCGCGAGCGGTTCGGTGATGTTTGTTCTGCGTGTTGTGTGAATGGTATCGTAACGATGATGTCAGGACGCGTGTGTATGCATAGAGTCTGGATGGGAACGGGACACGCACAGTAAAGCGACTCTTCCGGATCGATTGAGGCCAAACCAGGATCCACCGGCTTGCAAATCGCGCCCTGATAGGATGGGCCCCACAGTGCCATCTGGGTTTGGACTGGACACGTCCTCGAAGGAGTGGAAATGGGCGTTGCTCGTCGGTCTGTTGAGGAATTCATCGCGATTGGTGCAGATGACGCTGTGAATGTTGCGATGTATCGTTGTCAACGGGTTACGATATGTTTTCGCGATGCAAGGTAAGGTGAGGAAAGCCAATTAGCGATCAGATAAAGATGGCTCAGAGGCGCCATGCGGCGTGGAGTAGTTGTAACCAATGGAGGACCAGGGTCCCATCGAATAACGAAATGAAAAGGAAGATGAAAAGGAAAATGAAAGATGAAAACGGAAGAAAGGGACGCACAGAGCGTATCCAGGATGCTCCAAGCTGAAGACGCCAATACACATATCCTGCCAAAACGGAATGTTCGAAATCAAGTCACGAACTTGTGCGTGAGCGCGCCAGACTAAAGGTTGAGGAGATTCACAATCCAAAATAATCCAATTCGGGGTTGCGATCGCAGGAGGATGTTCCGAGGCGCAGGTGCGAGGTGAGTTGGGCGCAGGAATACCCCGAATGAGTAGTGGTAGAATGCTATCTGGGATTCTAGAATAGACCCCCTGCAAAATCCGTGGCTTTAGTGTAAAATTACAGTGAGAAAAGGACGATCAGTGAGGAAGCTGAGGGTAGGCCATACGTTCTCTTTTGCTTGGCTTGGGTGCGGAGGCGGAGACGGTTAGGTATCGACGAAGGAAGTTGGGAGACGGAAAGAGAAGCGCAGGTGTCCATTGCCAAACGTGGTCGACGCGTGACCCGCCCAGGCACCCGCTCTCTATTCTTTCTTCATGGCCACCATCATCCTCGACAACGGCGCCTCCGCCATCAAGACGGGCATCCTCCACAAGAACCCCGACCCAAAGTAAGTACGCGTGCTGATAATCGGACGGGTTACACGCGCGCTAATCCATTTCATTGCTTCAGGATCATCACCAACGCGATCGTGCGTTCCAAAGGCGACAAGAAGACGTATTTCGGGCATGAGATAGCGCAGTGCAGAGACTACTCTTCGTTGCATTACCGGCTTCCGTTTGAAAAGGTTTGGGTTTCGCTACATGCTCATATCACATTGCAAAGCTTATTCGTCCAGGACCGCAGGGCTATCTAGTGGATTGGGACGCGCAGAAGGCAATTTGGGATGGTGTCTTTTCGGACCAGGTCCATGGGGTACGAAAACGAATCCGTCTTTGGTTTCATTGACACCATATTCAAAAAATTTTCATGCCTGCGGAACAACAAAAAAACAGGTCGATACGACCCAATCCTCGCTCCTCATCACCGAGCCCTACTTCAACCTTCCCAACATTCAAGACACCTACGATCAGCTCATATTCGAAGAGTACGAATTCAGCGCGTACTACCGGTGTACCCGTAAGTGCATCATCATTGTCCCCAGTCATCCTTAACAGCCGCCCCTTCCTTCTCCCATTGATTCATATGCGGTTCTGCGAACCCTTTTTATCCAGCTGCGTCCTTGATCCCATACGGAAACCTGTTCGCCCAGCCGGGCTTGCCCCCTGCCCAGTGCACCATCGTCGTCGATTCGGGGTTCAGCTTCACGCATGTTGTTCCGATGATCGACGGTCAAATCGTTTGGAAGGCGGTCAAGAGGTACGTGTTTTGCCGTTTTGCGTCTGCCCCCGCGTCTGCGTCCCCGTTTGGGTTCGTTTGCTGTTTGCATATCCAGAGGACAAACAAGACAACCGCATATCCAAATCCACACACACAACCCACTGACGGCTTTTCGAACCCATCTAGGCTAGATGTGGGCGGCAAGCTACTGACGAACCACCTCAAAGAGCTCGTTTCGTTCCGCCAGTGGAACATGATGGACGAGACGTACATCATGAACCACGTCAAAGAGACGTGCTGTTTCGTCTCGTCGGATTATAAGCGCGATATCGAGAGGTGTCGGTGAGTTGTCGTGTTGCGCGTTTGAGCATTTCATCTCCTATCATCTACCCCCATTCCTTCTTTCCTTCCTTTGTTCCTTCCTTCCTTGACCTGCGACCCCTCCATCATTACCTTTCATTTCCTCGAGCAGAAGTTAATGTGCCCAGGCAGAGTAGATCCGAAGCTCACTTCCAACACTTCCAACACCACCACCAACAACGATACAGTCCCTATAATCCAAGAATACCTCCTCCCAGACCTGTCCACGAACCGGAAAGGCCGCGTGCGTGCCCCGGGGGAGAGTATCACCGGGAGCGATCAGATTCTGGTCATGAATAATGAAAGGTTTGCTGTTCCGGAGATTTTGTTTAGGCCTGATGATGTTGGTGAGTTCCTTTTTGGATGTCGTTTTAATGTATGTGTGTGTGCGCGCGCGCTGCCCCGCAGCTGCGCTTCGTAGTAATTTGGTTTGGCGTTTCTGGGGGTGGGTCGTGTGTTATATTATCGCTTCCGCTCGAAGCTCGAAGTTCGCAACTCGAAAGTTGCGAATACATGTTCTTGCATTTGGATGGCTGATTGCTGATACCTTCCCTATTCTCATTGATCCGCAGGACTCGATCAAGCCGGTCTCCCATCAACGATAGCCTATGCGATATCCCTCCTCCCGCCCGCGTACCAGGGCATGTTCTGGGCGAATATTGGCCTGATAGGGGGGTGTACTAAGTTTAGTGGGTTTAGAGAACGCTTGTGAGTGGGCTTTTTTCTTTTTTTGGGTCGGTTTTTCTTTTTTGGGTGATTGCTTTTCTTTCGGGTATTTGCATTTCTTCTGGGTACTTGCTTTCTTTGGGTATTTGCTTTTCTTGGGTACTTGCTTTTCTTGGGTACTTGCTTTTATTTTGGGGGGCCTCTTTTTCATTGGTTGGGTGCTGTTTTTCATTGGTTGGATGCTGTTTTTGGCTGGGTGTTGGATGATTGGGTGAATATGGGTGTGAAATGAGGGTGTGAATGAGGGTGATGGAGGTGTGAATGGTTAGAGTGTGTTGGGCGAATGGGGTGATTTGGTGAATGGGTTCCCGGATATGGGATGGTCGGGGTTTTTGGTCTGACTGGGTTGCTGTTTTGAGTACATACATACACATGCATGCGATTTAATGTGCTGACTGACGATGTCTATATTTTAATTTTGATTTGTTGTAGGCTGGATGAACTGCGATCATTCGCGCCGGTCGATTGTGAAGTGTGTGTATATACATGCGATGAGTGAGTTCCTTTCTTTCCTTATTTTTTTTTTTTGTACTTGGAATGATACTGATGTTTTTTCCCTCATTTCTAATTTTTCCATTACTTTACAAACTTCTCACCCGACAATCCAGCCCCATCACAGAAGCGTACAAATCTGCACACGCATTCGCCGCTGCCGAACCATCCTCCTCCCATAACTCCGTTTCATTCGCACGCAACGCAGTCACCCGCGCAGAGTACGCCGAGAGCGGGTCGAACGCGTCGCGCAGGAAGTTTAGAGACTGGAATTGGAAGGCGCAGGAGCTGGAGCCGGAGCTGGAGCCGGTGAGAGAGAGGTTGAGAGAGAAGGCGGTGCTGAGAGGCGAGGCGTCGTCGGCGTCGGCGTCGTTGTCGGCGAGGGGCTCGAGACAACAGCAGCAGCAGTTACGGGACGCGGATGAGCGGATCCCGACGCCTGCGACTGTGACTGCGACGGGGAGACTTGGGAGGACGAGGAGTAGTAGGTCGGCTGCGACGGGCGCGAGTGCGAGTGCGAGCGTTAGTGCGCGTAGTAGGCGCTGATCGCGTCGGCGGTTATTTTTTTGTTGTTGTTGAATCATTTTCTTGATCTGTGATCTTGGAGGGAATTGTACCCTACAGACCAAGTTCTTTTGATTGATAACAGGCACTGATGCCAAGTTAACCAGGAAGGAAGGAAGGACTCGGATTTAGAAGATACATAGCTTAGAAGCGGTGCTAGACCATATGTGAATGTGTGACGGTGTAATTGAAAGAACTTGGGAAATTTACGATTGCTTCAGGAAGCAAGGGAAGAAGCAGAAGGCATATTCAAGGTGTCATGAAGGCGGGATGGGATGGGACAGGACCAGGATAATCTGGGCTGTGTGCGTGTGCACGTAAATTCTAACACTTTCGACAGCTTCATGGCTCGCCATGAGCTAGTGACGATCCACGCCTCGTTCCCGAGTTGATATCGTCTGAGGTTCTGAACTTCCTTCGAAGTAGCTGCCATGGGACTCCGTTGACTATATGTAGTTGTGCGCCCCCTTTATTTTATTTCTCAAGAAGGGAAGTGAAGGCGAAGGCGCTAGCGAAGTCGCCGTGGGGTGGGTTTAGTTATTAGAGAGTCTTCCGACGTATGTACGTGAGATCGCCGTGATGGTTTTGAATAACAATATCTTATGTTCTGTGGTTCTAGTTATGTGTACTGAATTGCTGAGAGGAATCGCTTAGGACGCCATCTTTTCTATGTGCATTTCACCAGATCTCGCGTTGGGACGAAGTTCTTTTGCTCCTTTGATTATTTGAGATATTGTATAGCGTCGTTGATGACCCGAGATGCATCTGGCCGAGGCTCAAGAGGTAAATAATATTCGCAAGTAAGGCCGTAAGCAATGAAGAAGTAGCCTTGCGCCGTTCAAGTTGAAGTTGATCCCGCATCACGAACCTTCATGAATATCGAACGATCTCATTCCGGGACCCAGCCATGGGCAACTACGACTTCAATAGAGCGCTCCCGCCATCCGCAAGCATGGATATCAATGAACGAAACGGATATAGTATCCTATTGCCTCCATCCTATTTTATCCTATTCACGAGTTCATATTTCATTCAACCCAGCACCAGAAGCAGAAGTTCAAGGGGATAGAGATAGCGCCCTGGATCCAGTTAATTTGAAGACTACCCGCACCGGCGAGCGCGCGAGCGAGCGGGCGCTTTCGCTTTCGATTTCTAAGAGAATGTTCTGCGTCTTCTCTGGCCCTTAGTTTCCTGGGTTTTTGCTAATGAAGTGTCCCCTGGGCGAGAGCGGTAATTCGCTTCACTTATTGAATACATGCTAACTACTTGTAGAACTTAGCCCTGGCGGGATTACTTTATTACTTTAGAGTGAGAATGAGAACGAGAATGGGCGACGACCGAATCAGAGGGCGACGGGGTTTCACACTGAAAGGCAACGTATTTCTGGGCGATGACGTTGAAGTAAATTCCTTGTTTGTCGAGTTCAGGTGTAGATAAGAGCTTCGGGGAGGGCCCTTGGTCGATGTGTGGGTACGAAGATATGTTTTTCGTCTGTTTCCGGTCAGTGTGCTATATGTGTATGATCAACATTGCATCGCAGTAAAATTACATATGATCTACGTTCTGTGGAGTGCGACTCCTCGAACGACGGTGAACTCGCTGGCATCATTCAATCCACTGCCAATTTCCCAATGGTGGGGGTCCCCGAAAAACTTGCGATTCGTCAGGCCATATTCGAGCAAGTACATGTAGCCGCCGATCCAGACTCATTAAAATCGGCCCTGGCCGAGGAAATATATACGGGCCCCGATTTATAAGGGGCAGCGGAGGTTATAGTCAAGTTCCCCCGCCCACATTCTAGTTTAGCCGTAGCTAGCTGTCCGGTAAAATAGGCAGATATCGAACCTACAGCCCAAGCGGGTTAGTCTGATGTGGGGGTGACACAGTCGACTTGAGTGTTTGACCTGGAAGGGTGTACTATTTCGACCAAATGTTCAGTCACATGCCATTTCAATGTGTGAACTGAACATTTGGTCATTTGGGCCCAAAGTTGCCCACTTTGGCCTTTTCTTGGTCAATTTTCACCCACAATGGTCACTAATTGGACCCTTAATTTCCTTATGGGGACGAGCGAGCACCTTACCCAGTGAACACCTAGTGGCATAGGTCATATAGCGCGAAAATTTGGTCGAAATAGTATAGTACTCTATGTAGGCCAACGATAGAGCTATAGTACAGTAAATTACCTCCGCTACTGACTCGCAGAAACGGTTAGGTATTAGTTAACGCCAGACTGGAGGAACCTTGAAGACGATCGAGCTAACCCACCATCTACTCTCTCCCACGACGCAGTAGGCTCCGACGTCGATGGCATCGCGCCTGCAGGCTCAACGTCTGAATATTCACGGCGGGTGAGTCGATAAGTAGTCAAGACCGGAAACACGACACGAAGTGACTCGAATTCTAGGGACCTCGTGTCCGAAATCGTAGCGAAAAATGCCGTCGATTACCCAGGAATGAGTACCGTCCGCGGTTCCATATCTGGGCGCTAAGTGAATCTTATGACTCCTACGTATAACTGACATGTTCCGGGCTTCTCATTATCCATGACCGTCCGCGTCCGTTGGGATTGGTGGTGGGACCTACAACATTCAAAGCCTGTCAAACGCTAGGGTCGACGGGTTTTGGTAAAAACTCAGCTAGAGGTGTGGCACGTTTTTTACATCCTCAAGATCCGTTGAGAATTTCTAGCGTATGAACTGAGATATCAGCTGGAATTTTCGAAGCCTGGTTGGATAGGAAAGATGTTTAGGAAGTTCTGTCTGTAGAGAGAATGAATTGAATTGGTACGTACATTTCCTGAGCTTGGTTTTTGAGCTCCCCACACGCTGATACGATCCGATGAGACGGCCCTTCTCGGAATGCCCGACGTGGTATAGGTAAGCGCCTTCAAATGCGCAGTAGCAGATCTTCCAATTTGCACCCTGTTCAATGTGGCAGCGGTGGGATAACGGTATTGCTCAGAAGCAAGATCAATGAAGAGATCAGTACTTTCACAGAGACGACCTCATGCACGTTATTCAGAAAAACACACAACATTGTGGTCAACAGGAGTCAAATCATTCTTCCAAGAAGTAATTTCATCTGGGAAGGCCGATCGTGTTTCTGTCATATTCACAGCACCATTGAACTTTCGGATGAGAGCCCGGAAAGCCTGAGCGGACTGCCTCGAAGAAACCCTGCACTGTCAAAAGATTGATACATTTTGCAAGCCGGGTGCAATGAAACTAGAGGACATCGTATGGAAGCACATGACTGACCTATTATCATCAGCCATTATCAACAAAAATAAGTGCATCAGGCGGAGTGTTCTCGAGAAGAAAACTCAGCGGAACGATTTCGGACCGCCAACAAATGGGCAAGTTCGTAAAGCAGGTCGTAAAATTCATGACTGAAATGTTAAACATGAAATGGGCGAAATGGACACCCGTCGTAACGTGTAAGAAAAACATAAGAAAGCCGTGAACAAGAATAGACATAAGAACGTAAAAAAGAACGTTCTTCCGAAATCCGCAGGTGGGATGTCTGTCTAGGATTGGGCGACTTGGGTTGAATCCTGTTCGGCTATCCGCATGACTTCCATAAGCAAAGTTTGCGCCTCGACGTCAAGGGCTGTGGTAGCGGCCTGATAGCTAGGGACGTTTTGCATTTGGAATGCTGGAAAAAATGATGTCTGAGAAGGACAGCTGACGAAAGATAACGGGGGAACATACTAGTCAAAGCTTGCTTGAAGGATGTGTAAGGGTTGACGTTCTCCAAGGGACTGATGTATCCGAGCTCTTCGTCAATGTCGTCTTCATCATCGGATTCGTCATCTTCGTCTTCCTCATTCGTTGCGTTTTCTGATTTTTCTCGAAGACGCGCGCCCTAAATAATCGCCCGCATTTAAAACACAAGGATGAGAAAATAATGAAGTAAAAATATACCTCTCTGGCGAGCATCTCCATGTATGCCGAATCCTCATCCCACACATCCTCTAATTATCCGGAGCCGTCAGGCGAATGGCTGAAGGCGAATAAAAAGTTACACACCATCGTCTGCACCGAGGTTCAGAATTTGGTCATCCACCTCCTCATCACTATCAGACTCTTCTTGAAGCATCTGTTCAAGGCGCTTGCGGTCTGGAATAGAGACAATGAGTTAAATCACATGGCAGCGAGAATTACAATCACACAACGCACCCTCGATAGCCTTTGGCAGACTTTTGAAAATCTTAAGTGCCCCGCCGACGATGCCGGGCCAGCCGTCGCGTAGCGACTCAGGGACGGATTCAGGCGTCATCTCCATCAACGCACACAACGCCAAAAGACTCAATTTCTTGTCATGCACGCGAGGCAGGCGACTTTCATTGTTGATCGCAACAAACCATTGATCGAAGAACGCTCGCGCCATACCGGGCTTGTAGACCTCCATCAGGTGCAAGGCGGCGGTCGGGTTGTAGAGAACAGTGTTGACGAGAACTTCCAGATTCGCGAGTCGGAGAGCAGGTGTCTCCGTCTTCTCAATGAGACCAAGTGCGGTGGAGATGATGCTTTGCAGATGCTGTTTGTAAAGAAGCCGGTGAGCAACACATTGCAGGTTGCATAGAACCTTCGAACGACGTACATCATCAATAGCTCCGCGAAGGTTGAGTAAGATGGACTCCGCTAATTTGGATCCGTTGACGCGGTCGTTTTCTCCCAGTTGTTCGTTCGTGATGGAATTGGTGTAGATGTCAACAAACATCTTCTTGTAATCAGGTCGAGTCTTGATAACATCAGAACCATACGAGAGGAAATTGTCCAACGATGGCAGCATTTCTGGCGCCGAAAGCAAGCATGTTAGCAATGATCGAGGGAAGGAGCGAAACAAATTTTGTCTACCCTCAAGGAAGTCTACAGCTTCATGCTTGAACAGCATATAAGTCAACTCGAGCACCGGCCACATCGAAGGTGAGATCGCGCGGAGCTTGTAGGTCAAGCTATCGACCAATTCATACATGTTGTCGAACAAGTCCAGAAGCCTATTCTCAAGAGTGAACACAATGATGGGAATGACGATCTCTTGAATTTGAGACAAGATCTCGGGCGAGGAGTCAATGGAGGAGATAATCTGTATGCAGAAATGAATATGACGAGTAGGATGACAGAATACAAGAATTATGCGTACCGTGCTGATCGTCTTTGCAACACCCATGGCTGCGAATGTCTTATCGTCGTCCACATCTTGCAAAAGCGAATCCAAATCAGTATTCTCCTCGATGTGTTCGTGAATTGCACTTTCGCGCGCGAGACGCATATACGATTCACACTAGATTAAAGCGAACGTGCATACGATAAGCAAGCCTGAAAAGGCAAGGTGTCAAAAGTCAAAATGTACGCACTAAACGGGCGGTCAGCATAGCCGCAACAGGGAGGAGCTCGGTCTGGAATTGATCGACCATCACTTCCATACTGTTGTTGAGGATATCGAGATCGGCCTCGTCCGACATTTTCAGTAAATCTGTATTTGTGAATTCATTCCATTTTGGCGGATTGTGAGAGGGCGTGGAAGATGCCAGAGAAAATGAGGGTTCAGAGACAATTTGAGAAGGGCACAAAGAGTGAAAGGCAGACAGCGAACAGAAGTCAGCTACGATAGATGAACACAATGATTTCATTAGCGCCCACCTTGAATGACTTTGCCGACTTGAGGGGCGACGGATGTGCGAACTGTGCCACAAGTGTTAGAATGCCGCAAGATTAACAGTGACAGATAAACAAGGAAGCGAATAAGGTATAGGTATGAGCTGTGCACAATCGCACAAGCAGCCAAATGTGAAGTTTGGCCAAAAAGAAAAAAAACGCCGATACGATCTTCAAACTTCCCATAAAGGGTAACTTACCCGATTCATGCGCGATAATCATCTCAGTCAACGCCAATGCGGCCTGCACTTTGACTGGGAATGCTTCATCGTCAAGTGCCCGGTAAGTGGCTTGGAAGTGCTTGCTCAAGACTTCCTCTGAGGACCATTGGAGGCCATGCTTCGTCACGGTACCAAGTATCTCCAAAGACTGCATGGATCCCTCAGCACTCATATTGGCTGGAAGAACATGGGAGAAAAGCTTACAATGGCGCGGAGGTATGGCTCAGGGCTTTCAAGCTCAGGGCTAACAAACTGCAACATGAACTGCTCCATGTTTCCCTTCACATCAGGATGCTTCATAATCTGACGGCCAAGCGCGGCCGTCATGTTCAGCGCGCCAAATCTTTCTTCAGGAGCGCGCCGTTCACGCAAGATGGTGTTGATGAAGCCGAGAATGGGCAGGAAGGTGACCTTGGTTCGGTTTCCAGCAAGAGAAAGCAAGAATGTTGTGGCAGCGGCTACAGGCGTGGTGAATGTCTCGTATTCATCTAGACAAGTATATGTTCAGATTGAATGGAAAAGTCGAGATTAAATGTAGGAATACATACCGACGGAGACTCGGACGTAATCAATAGGATCGCTGTCCCATAGCTCGCGTCGGGACTGGTTGAATGACAGTTGAGGGAAGACGAAACTTGATACCAGGCTATCAAAGTGGGGCTTGAGCTGTACCCAAGTCGACTTAGGCTTAACGCTGTAAAATAACTACGATTGAGCAGATGCTACATGAGACTCTTTATTGAACTCACCATTCGGTGAAGAATTGGAAAATCTGGTATTGGCATTTACTTGAGAGCCACTCCTGATTGGAAACAAAAAGTTCGACTTGACGGAAGTAGATGTTTAGGATTTCCGGAGCAAAAGCCGTGACGAAGTGTTTGGCGAAATCGATGTATTCCAATTGCAAAGTTGATGGCATTTGGGATGGGTTTCCGTACCTTCAGAGTGTATCAACACCCCTGAGGTCGAAAACGAGGCAAAATTATGACGCACCTGTGGAAGAGCCTTCCCAAAACAGCATATGCCCACTTTTTAGCTTTCCACCATTCACATTTCTCTCTTTCTTCGACATCCTCAGGAACGGCTTCTTTGGGCAGCCGAAGATTTACAACGGCGAATAAGAGTTGACCCCATGGTACCAAGCTCTCTGCGCTTTGCTGATGTTTGCTGAGGTTGATGACGATGGTGGTGCGATAGGCTTTTAGTATAAGGTGGAGCATTGAAGGGATATCTTGCGATGCCGTGATAGGTTGCTGGATCATGCTGCCTGCAATCTTCACGAGAGTAGGGAAGATCTCGGCGATCATAGCAGGGAGAACGTCATTCTTTTGACGGAATCTTCGAGAGTAATGATTGGATTACGACTCGATTTTAGAGAAACAAAGTGTGAACATACCTGAAAGCACGAACAGCTTCCAATGTGGCAACGCATCCCGCGTGTACCTCCCTGATGTTATTGCTCAACAGCAGACGCTGAATTTCCGCAACCAAAGTGGGCCATTTTGAAGGAAAATCGTAAGCAACGACTGATTTGAGGATATTTGCGAGCTGGAGGGCGATGCTGTTGGAGGGTGCGGTGGCAATGAGGGGAAGAATGTTGACGCGGATCGCCTCGCGTTCTGCAGGAGAGATGACGACTTGGTCAGGTCTGCGCGAAGTTTCGATGGAGTACGAAGTATGAATGCGATTTTTGAGCCAGACAGAGCAGGCTTGACGGGTTGCACTAATATAGCATCGTCAGACATGCAACAACAAAAATTGACGCGTCCGGCACGTACATGTCGATGCTGTCCGCGGCGATGATTTGAAGGATGGCAGTGATCATACCCTCTTCATTGCCAATCTAAATTTCACGCAAAACAAAAACGCGTCAGCATGATCTCTGCGATCGATTTCGATTTCAACCCTCGGCTCGAGTGCCAGCAGGTGCTTCGGGGTGCTTCCCCGGGATAGAACATGCACGAGGGCTCGGAGAAGAGAAGCAGAAGCATGCCACTCACTTTGCGAATCTGCAGCTCGGCGGCCTTGCGGACATTTGGATCTGGGTTGTAGGTTGTTGCGAAGAGGTTAGATAGAATTTGGAGGTCCATTCTAACAGCAGCTGATGCAAAACAAGCTCAACATGCGATGCGCAGTGTTCTAGTGTGAAATGGGGACACTACCTTGTGGGTATCGTATTTATACTGCTGATCGATAGAGGACAAGGAAGAGATCAGGATAAAGAGTTGACCGCCACTTTTCAATTTTTCACGCTAATGCAGTCACGTGCCCGTACCTGAGACGCGTTTTCTTCTGGTGCTGCTCCTTATACGTGTTACCCTCACTCCCTTATCCTGACCCTGCTCATGTCAGTTGGCTTTCTCGCACACATGGCTGTAACTCGGAAATGAATTCGACTACTGTATGGTGTCTTCGAATCTGGAAGATTATACTCCGTCACATTCCGTCGCAAACGCGATACCATGGAGCTTGTCATTCCGCGAGAGGAATGGGTCCCACTTCATAGTGACGAGAGAGCTCCTTCTAATGAACCCCTCTGTCGACTCTTTCCACACGTTGTGGGCGCGTGTCTGATGAGCCTAAAAAACATTTAAACTGGCAGTTTCGTCAATATACACACCATATGTTCTCGCGAAATGAATTCTCGTTACAGCATCTTCATCTCATTCTAGCCTTGTAAACTTATGGATATATATGTTGGCAACCAGCCTCGAGTCCCTGGTTGCCTTGAAATGGGGACGGACCAGCGTTCTTGGAACAAGCTGTCGCACAAGTGAGTTCGAAATATGTTGATGCACGGTATACATTGACATCCGGTGTCGTCTTGTTTTGCTTTCAAAGGTTCATCTATGAATGAATGCATATGATTGTCATCGATATACATCTCAGTTCTAACAATAGATGTCACCCTCCAAACATTGTTACTTCGCACAACTCTTCTTTGTATTCAAAAGCGCCCTCTTAAGGTTTAATAAACCATTGACAATGAAGCCACTCACAACGGAAAATATATGTAAGCCCCCGCCTTGTTCTTGAAGCTTCTTACTCACGAAGCACAGCTGATGTTAGTGCATCTGAAGCTATGTTCTCTCCCAGTTCTTGTGTGTTTATTTCTGGACGGTTTCCAGGTACTCGGTCGACGTCTTGAAGCCTGACTTTGATATCTTCAGAATCACTGTTTCTTGGAATAATCCGAAATCCTGCCCCGAAATCATATCTGGGATTTCGGGGTGGAATCTCAAGTTGAGATTCCTCTCTATTGAACTTTATCCCCGTCCGTACGACAGAATCTCACGTACCGATCGTACTCGCGCTCCGCACACCTTTATATGGGCCACCGAGTCTCGACTACCATGCTCGCTCGTCTACAACCTGTTTCAATTATAACCCTTTCAAAGGCGACAAGTCGCATCAGTGATAAGCGTGAGTAATCGCAAAGAAACGCATACCAATGCCAAGCGCTAACCGTATCGAAATATTTCTGTGGCGTCAACGGAAGCTTGCCACTCATCGCGCGACGCGAACGCCCAACTACATATTGGCACCCGCTCACACCCCAGTCCCGAGTAATCTTCGGAATCGAAATGGGTTCCTCATCAGCCATCCATCATTGTCGGCCGCCTCGTTAAGGCAGAGACCCGGGGGGACGAAGGCAGCATTTATTCATCAGCACAGGCTGCACGCTAACTGGCATGTGAACGCTCTCTGGCTCGCGCGTCCCTATAGATTTCGCTGCATGTCGTGGTCGTTTCATTCCTTATCGATATTATCTCTTTGGCTTTCCAGTGTCTGTCTTGTCTGTCTCGCTTGCACTGCTCGCTTCGTACGTCCTTCGTGGAATGTTTTTTGTCTGATAATCGAGTGTCGCATCCACATCCTGAATCTTAAAGTTCAATCGCATGCGATTAGGTTGATCGGTGAATATCGAGTATCAGATGGACCTTTGAACAGTCAATGGTGGAATGCATTTGGACAATCGCATTGTTCCAGTTAATTGGGTTCGGATAGTCTGATGTAGATGCGTGTACGTGATTCATCCCCACACTACTCTGTCAATGATTATGATATGAAAGAAGATGAAAGTTCTCCATCGGATCCAATGTTACACACAGGCGCTTAGGATAAAACATCTTTCGCCATCCGCATTCCGCTTACAGTATGGCATTTGAATTCTGATTCGAATATTCCTTTGAAGTCTGCCCGGCATCAAGCTTTTCCTCTCTCGGGGCTCAATAGAGGCTTACACATCTTATCCTGATTCCATGATGAACGAGCGATATGAAATGTCGAGACATTTGGGTCAACCTTTCATCTCTCAGCTTAAACTTAAATCAACGTAACGTCGGTGTGTAATCTCGCCGATTATGAAGTCTACTAAAACTTTCGTGTTCAGTTCACAGCGCCAAAGGTTCGGTCCAATCGCAGGAGGAATAAACATGGTATTCCGAAGACAAAGGTCTCTCGACCCTTTGCTACAAATCGGAAGGAAGTCATCCGCGCGAATGGGGAGAACTCTTCCTGTCAGTGCCGGCGGAAAACTGGCTGGTGAAGGGAATCAAGCCTAATCACGGCTCCCACCTATTCGCGTATTTCTGCCCGTGGGTGTGGTTCTTATTCTCGGTGAGTTAACGGCCTTCTCAGACTACACATCCTCCTCGAAATTCGGAGTGAGACGCGTCTCGCTGTGGTCTTCATAAATGAAAGCGATAGAGAGCAATTTACGATATGAAATTAAAGACAAGCATCATTTCCATATACCTCAGTGGCCCCCAGCGCTCTGCTATCTAAGCGACTCGGACTCGGAGGCGGGAAATCAAATAACTATGAATTTAATAACCTTGTTCGCAGTGCTTACGGGCGTGGCCTTGGAATTCGGCGCGAGCACGATTGGTTCCCACTGAAAATGTTAGCCGCGATGATGTGATGTCGCGAAGATAAATGCATATGTACGAAGCGGATGCAAGATATTTCTGTACCTTGAAGTCCCAGCGTCTTGCTAGCCTGAGCGACCTGAACTTTTCGTTTTTTCTTATCAAGATGATCTTTGGGAGATTGATTGCGGTTCACGACGTGGGGCGCCGGCGGTATGTACCATCTGTCCATCTTTGTATCATGTTTGTCAGACTTCAGTTGCGATGTACATATGTATGTGAACAACTATACTTGGGGTGTGGATATGATATCTAGGGAGGCTTTGGTCCAGGAATGTCAGCAGCTGTTTCCAGACGGATGGATGGGCTGATGGCTTTGGATGTTGATGTTTGAAGACTTCTTTCGTTCAGTCAATGGTGATATCCAGATTCATGAGCAACCATCGGTGTCCGAATTAATGTCCTCGAATAGTGAGTGGCTTTGCATGGAGTTTTTATTAGATTCGGTCAAGACGGCTAAATGAATGCTAGGAGATGCCCTCAGACCCGTCGAGCCTTTATGGAAGGCGTTCTATGATTGGAGCGGTGGATCCCTGTGCAAGTCATCGTTTGAAGTTACCGTTTGAAGCATTTTCTTGGAACAAAGGCCAATCCAATCAGCTTGTTCAATTTGCTGATTCAATGCGACAAAGTATTTATAGTTACGCAGAGTAAGGCCGAATTTTTTTTACAATATAAGAGCCACAGTGTTCGGGAACCAGCGACTTGGAAAATCATCACCGCCTTGCAGAGCGTAGTAATGCGATGCGGGATAATTGACTCGGATCCAGGATGAAGAACATCGATCAAGAGACCTCCGTATACAAAGAAGACAGCAATAAAGGTGTGCTGTTAGCTCTATTAGCCCCAAAGATGTCTTCTTTGCTGGACAGTGCATTGCCTTGGGCACCGATAGGCGCCCGTATATCAATTGCAATACAAAAGGCCCATTGATACAGCCTTTGTGTGCTGTCGTCTTGGCTATGCCGCCTGAATTCGTGAGAGAACGCCAGTGCCGCCGTGAATCATGAATGAAAAACTTTGAACGAGGCTGTTCCAGGGCTATGAGAACCAGTGCATTCGAGGCAATGGTGGTGGGCGCTGTGAAGCTGTGGAATGTGCTCGTGACTTCTAGCATATTCTTTTGGGACGGAGTGGTAGGTAAACAGATGACAACACGATGGGTCAGCTAGGTCCTGGCCGATGATGCCATTCACCACTTCCCTCTTCCTCCCCAACCACCACCATTGTCTCTGGGATGGACCACGATCCAAATCAAAACGCCTTTTACCAACTTCTTCGCAACGCCTTTCATCGCGAGGGCACAAACGCAGCCGGCGGGGCCAACGCTGCCCAACCCAACTCTGAGAACCTGGTTTCTCAGAATGACTCCGATGCACACGCTCAAGACCACGCCGACGTTCAAATGGTGACCGACTTCGACGACATGCCCGGCTTGCAGGAAGTTTCCGACTCGGAATCTGGCGACGAGTCTGACAGGGATGCGGATGAGGTCGAAATGCAAGCTGTCGACAGTAATGATGGGTCCCATACGAATTCTCGCTCTGATACGCCTTCTATCATCGAGCGGGCTTCTGCGGCGCGACAACACAGCAATAGACGACCACGGGTGGACGACGACGACGACGAAGAACGTGATCGCAGGCATCCTTCACAGCGGGTAAGCAGCTCAAATGTTGATGCTGCTTCGCCTTCCGCTTCCGCTCAGGCCTCGGCTCCTTTACCTCATGCTCAGGCTTCGTCTCCGACCTCTGGCCCCACCGATAGCCCACACCCCCCAGCGCGACAGCCTGTCAACGTACAGCGCCATATATTCCATACCACAATCAATCTGGGTCGCGGGGGCCCAGCTTCACCATTCAGCCTTTTCCAGCACTTGTTACCTAACAATAGCGCTAATGCACCTAATCCCACGAACCCTAATACCCACAATACCGATAATCCCACCAATAATGCTGGTAATAACGACAATAATAGTGCTCCAGGAGCACCTCCCACATACACAGAGCAACCGCCTCAACCTCCCAATGACAATAACGGCCCCCGCCCGCCGCATCCCCTCATGGGCGGTATAATGTCTGTCGATTTGGGTCACGGAGTGCTTTTCGGAATTCCAACCGGCGCCGCGATGCCTCCAACAGACCCTGCTGCCGGTGGAACATCCGACCCTAACGGCCAACCGCAGGGACTCGCTGAATTGCTCTCTCGCATCGGCGCCCAGATGATGGGCGGAATGGGTGGTGGGTTTGGATTAGATAACCAAGAGGACCCAGAACGGGCACGTAAGCTCGTTGACGGTCTAGAGGTAGTGCCCGAAGGATTAGTCAGGAGGTTGGAGCGAGTGGGTGGCTCCGGTGGAGGAATGGGCGAGGATTCGACGAAGGGCGGCGACAGTGGATGCGCGATTTGTTGGGACCGACTTTTGGACACGGATGGTGAAGGATTTGGCCGTTCGGAGCCTGCAGAAGGGTCTTCGTCAGCTGAAACGGAGAAGAAGCAGCCCAAAATTGTTTCTCTTCCCTGCGCCCACGTCTTCCATGCCGATTGTCTCATTCCATGGTTCTCTCGCCCGCGTCAGACGACCTGCCCGACTTGTAGATTCAACATCGATCCTGACAACCTAACCTATGTACCATTTGTTGTCAGGCAGCGAGAACGTCGAGAAGCTGAGGCAGCCGCCACTCGCGCTGCTGGAGGTGATGAGCCTGCTGCGGCGCATAGCGCAGAACCTGCAGCGGCACCTATGGCCATTCCTGACATACCTTTCTTAAACCCATCCGATTTTCCAGCATCTGGCACTGCACCTCCTGTCAACGAGACTGAGACTCGTAATGATAATGGCCGCGACCAAATATTGCGCCAATTTTCATCTTTGCTTGCCGGCACAAATCCCGACCTCGCTGCTTTTTTCAATGCTATTGGCCCTCTTCCTCTGCCAGCAAATACAGAAGCGCAACGACAGGAAACCCAGCAAGCCACACCACCAGAGCCACCTCAACACGTCCAACAGCAACCTCGTCCTGCCGTTGCCGTTGCTTCAATTCCTCTACCAATACCTATTCCCGTTGCAATTCCTCTAGCAGGTATTCATACCGGTATGCATCGTGTTTCACCCATTATTAACGCCTTTCCTCCTTCGAGTCATAGGCATGCTGAATTTTCGCGTCTTTTTTCAGCGCCCAACCCCACAACCCCGGCAGGCCTAGCAGAGTCGCAACCTTCACAAGCCAATGCCTCGGATGAAAGCACGGAACCGTTAGGTGAATCTCGCAGGCTGTATCACCGCCTGTTCGGACCTGATTTTTATGTGCCGTTAATTCCTCCGCGACTATACCGTCTAGGCGATGCCGGTACTTCCACTTCTGCTGACACTACCACTACCACTACCACTGGCACCACTGCGCCAACGACCACCGGCACGTCGCCTCCTGAAGGTGAATCCCGCGATCCTATTTCGCAGCTTAGGACGAGTTTTGACCGACTGTTTTCAGGACCGACGAACCCTCCATTACCAACTCCGCGACCGTTCAACCGAGGATTATTTTGGGGCTCTGGAGGGGTACTAGGACCGCAAGGCGGTGCCGTTCCCAACATCCCTCGATTCACTGTCGCTCCAAGAACGGGTCCTCGACAGCCTCAAACCAACACTTTCAATCTCGAGGGTGTGGACTTGGGTATCCCTGGCCTTCGCGCAGATGTAGTCGTCACGATGGACATGTTCTTCGACCATATCAACCCCAGGGATCGCCAGCCGCGCGCGAACGCTGACGGCGCTCAAGCCGATGCAGATGACGATCTGCCTCCTCTAGTTCCAATGGTTCCTTCGGAAGGCGATATGGAGATGGAGGACATCATGATGTTGATGCCCGAGGATGGAGAACTTGAACAGGAGGAAGAGCACTTCCGGAACATGATGGATATGTTAGCAGGCCGCGCGCCGCCTCCTGCTGGCAATGCCGCTGGTAATGGTCAGCAACCTTCCCAGGCGGCTCCTCTTCCTGCTGACCAGCAACTTCCTCCACCACCTCCTGGTTTCCGTATGGCTGTCGGAACAGGCAGGGCTGCGAGCGAAGCGTTTGAACGGTTGCTTACTTCGTTAGGTACAGGCGGCCAACAAGGCCAAGCGGGCGATGGCGAGCAGGATGCGCAAGCTCAGCCGCAGGAAGGTGGCGCGCCTGCCCAACCGGCTCAGCCAGGCGATACTCCGATGCCTGGTGTTCCACATCAGCGACGGAGACGAGCGCCGTTCTGGCCAGGCACACCGGGCCCATTTATTCCCAATTTGCCACCCTTTGAATTTTTCGGAGCTGGGCGCCGCGCCCCGCGTCCTCAAGGACCCAAGCCTGCTTGGACTCTTCCGGCTGCGCCAGGCCCGACTCTTCGTCAACGCATCGAGCGTCGCGAGCGCGAGGCAGGATTGCGTTGCTACGATGTCAGCTGTGGACTTGGTCCATCTGACGAAGATCCCTTCACCGACGAAGTCAGTAAGACCGTGAGCGGGATGAAGCAGCTTACGATTCGGCACAAGGGCGAGGACCACACTCAAGTTTGCGACCATAGATTCCATGGCGCGTGCCTCGTGAGTGCGGAGAGGGTCTTCCTGAGGGGCGCGGATGCTGCCGTTGAGGATGGGCAGGTGGATGTATCGTGCCCTGTTTGTAGGGGTGCCGGATGCATTATGCAGGAAGAATGGGACGAGGGTGTCGCTGCGCTTCAGTGAAGGCAAAGCGCGCTCATTTTCCATCTCCTTCGTATCGGTTTCTTTTCTTTTCTTCTGTCATCGATATCCTCCATTTTCGTCTCTATCAACACCGTCTTTTTTCTTGTCGCATCACATCGCATTATATCCATATTCAATCCCACACTGCATTCATTGGCCATCCTCATTGTATCTTTCAGTATTTGTGAGTATAACCGTCTCACTTGCTGTCAAAGAAAGGATGCTCACAATGATACGATCTTCCAGAGATCAGGATCGCTGCAACTTACACCAGCCGGATAGATGCTACCCATTTCGAACCCCCAGATACCACGTTCCATATAATGAACAAGCATGCATCCCTTTCTTGAATCCACATCGCTCCTTGGACCATACTGTATACTTTACCAGCAAATAGGACTCCGCAACCCCCTTGTTTATGAACGACCAAGTTGTACTACCATCGTTTATTTTATCCACAAACATCTATTTTTCCTTTGATTGGCTTTTTTCTTCACAGTAGAAAAAAATATCATTCGGTCGATACGTAGTTTGTTCGCAATGTTGCCTATTTATATCGGCTTGTGAATATGAAATAATTTTTATTGAAAGTAGTGTTTCTGCGTGAGCGCAATAGCCTATGGGAAATCTGAAGGCGAAGCCATAAAGGTAGGGCTCGACACTGCACAGATGATACTTGTGACGAATTTGCGGCCCTTGGGTGTACTTAGCACGAGCGCCCTTAGTCGCCTAAAATAGCGATTCGAACAGCGCGCCATCATGTGGCTCGCAGATTCGCCCCATTTGGAGATGTTCGCTCGATCCCCAAACAGCTCTACACAGCACCATCCAGCTATGAGATGGAATGACTCACATCCGGGCTACTGCGGCACACCTTATTACGCAGATACATGAGGCTGAGTCGTCGTCTCTCTTTCTTCCACCCCCCACCATCTCTGTGGCCTTCAGAGTCGATCCCGAGCTCGTCGCCACACTCGTCGACATCTACTATATTTGGCAGTATCCGGGATGGGTGCTCGTTGGCATATTTGGGAGATCAGCGCAGCATTGAATGTCATCTAGGTGTATTCTAGTTTACAGCTCTATCACAAGGATCTGGCGACTTCAATGTGCCACTATGCCGACACCTCTCACACGCACGTCTCCAGCAAGGCGCAGAAAAGACAGCGTGTCTTGTGAAGGTCCAGCACGAAGTGATCCAGAACCTGCGGTCAGATACTCGTTCTTCATAAATTAATTTTTCTGATTCTTTCTTCCTTACGGTTGCTTTTAACATCGATTTGACATATTCTCTAGGTTAATCAAGAGTTTTTGATACTTACACAGCTGAACCAATCGATCTTGCACACCATCCCTTACTTTTCGGTTGACTATTCCTCAAGAAAACGGCTGTCGGCCAGACTTGGCGATCAAAACAATTACGGTGCGTGAGGAGGCCACGCTCTATCCACGAGGCTTCATCGTGTTCTTTCTGTGTCTAAACGCAATCGATCGGTCAACAATAGCAAGGTCACTACCATGGGAGTATTCAGAGAGTGAACTCTCGGATCTCTGACGCGTATGTGCGTGCCGTTCAATTGTCTACGCACCCTCTTTGCAGAGTTTGATGATGGTTTAAAGAATAACTGCGGCTCTCAGACTCCAGACAGGTAGTTTGATTTTCGAAGTTGTCTGTTCCCAAAGCTCGGGAAGTTGGCTGTTACGATCTGCACATTTTCGTCAAACCGAGGTAGCTGTGTCTGCTGAATCACCCAGAACATTCGAGCAATAGCCATTTCTAGATTCTCTTACAGGGTTTTGACTTCTAATCCCGTCGATGGCGTATCTACTTTGATCCCCGCATACGGTGAGCATGATAGTTGCCTGATTCTGTGAATTGCGAATTCTGGTCCGTTCCCCATGTCACTATCAGATTAAAAAACCAAGCATTTGGTGAGTGGTTTCTTTCAGCGGAATGTTCTTAAATTAATTGTTTAATAGGATGACAATATCATGATTAATATATTATCATGGGCGCTAAACAAAACAACGACAGCAAGTACACAATATACGGATGGTAAGGAATACATTTGCGGCCGCTAGTATGGATTGTGGGGCTCGTAGGTATATCAAAGCATGGTTCAGGGGGGATGTGAAGAAATTGAGAAGAGGATACATGGGAGGGGGATGGTTCATACAGGTACAAGTACAACAAACGACAGCGGCCAAAGAATGTGGGGTATGGATAGGGATGAAGTCCTTCGAGGTGAGCATATTTCGTAGTCGATACGGCTCCGATAATCCAAACGATTACTTACGAAAAAGAACAATAATAGGAGAAAGCGAAGGGAATAAGAAGTCATGAAGAGTCGTCGCAGGGCGTCGGCAGGGCGTCACAAATGCAAGTAAGGGTCGTGAAGAAGGTCGCAAAATGGTGTGGAGGAAGCGAAGAAGGCCCGAAATAAAAGTACAACAAACCGAAGAAAACCGAAAGTGGAAAAAAAGGGAGAAAGAAGAAGGGTTTATGATGACCAGATCATGATGGGCGGATGTCGTCGAACAGCAGTTCGTAATGGAATGGCATGCCGGGGATAGGGACCAAGCCCTTGAATGCACGGCGCCCACGGAGGAGGTCGAGGCGGATCATGCCCCGCCTTTCCTCGACGTGCACAAATTGGGAGCTGTTCTCGCAGCGATGCTTGAACGACGCAGTGCACGCACGGACGTTCTCTTCCCCAAAGTGAGCGACGTCCTGTCCGGTCAGCCGATGCACAAAGTGCTTGTGAATCGCCCTGAAGACGTCAATGACCCGCAAAGCCTGTTTTTCGTTGGGGCTCTTGATGTGGAGGGGCCATATGTTCAGCTGCCTGTTGACGATCCACATCTCATTGAGATGCAGATAGTGGGCCACGGGAGTGTCCTTCTCCTCGCGCGTCAGAGGTGAGTTATGCACGTCTCTTCTGGCCTTCAAGGGGTGTTTTATGTCGGCAGGATCATACGCCACATCATAATATATATACGGGAATTCATCGTGTCGCCGCAGGCCGTAATCCACCATTGGCCATGATAAAACTCCATGGTATGTGGTTTCGCTCGGACCATATTTAGGGCGGTTATCTTCTGACAGTCAGTTATGTAGGATGCAGCACTGAACTTACTCAACCCACCTTTAAAGGGTATCGGTGGCGGCCCTCTCAAAAAAGGAACCATATAGCTCGAGACTTGCAACGACAGATAATTCTGAACCGGGCGACCAAATGAATCATAAATGACTGCGGCTTTCGTAGGTTAGCTTGTTTATTTGGAATGAACAGAAGTTGAAGCAATATGACTGACTCGGGGTAGGGATATCGGTCGGAGATCCAGTTGAGCTTGAAGCAGTATACCAATACCCTTGTGGACCTGTGTGGTATGGGTTCATCAGCATATGTGGCACTTGGTTAGAATGCATGAACCTACGAGGAGGTTGAGGAGTATGGAAAGAATTACGGTGAGAATTATGGACGGGATTCTGGCTGGGCCAAGGCTGCCTGGTGGCCGGTGCGGGGGGATTAGAGGCCCAGCCTCTTTCCTTGACTTCTGCCGCTATGCATGAGTATGTTATTGTATGCATTCGAGCCATATTCATGCGCTTACTGTTCAACTTCTCCTGTTGCTCCTCCAGGAAGGCTTTCGAAGCGGTCTCAATAACTAATGGATGTAAGTACTACATTCATTGGGATATTGTCAATGATGTTTACCTCGTGTTCGATCTGAAGTTATCTAGTGAGACGGTGATCAAGTCAGGTAGAATACTACTCACCTCCATACTTCGACTGGCGACGTGCGATCTCGTTCTCTGAATAGTAGGCATTGGCAAATTCGGGGGAGGGTTCCAGCTTCTTTTTCAAGGCTGACTTCAGAGCATGTCTTTGTTGCGCTGGTGCTGGCGTTGGTCTTGGGGGAGATGGCTTTTTGAGAGCAGACTTCAAAGGTACTAAAGGCGAGCATTATACACAGGCCACCATTGCATCAAACACAATACTTACCCGTCAGGTCGTTAGTTACCGGCACTATGACGCGGCGATTAGTTCACAAGGGGCTGAATTCAACGATAAGCAAGACATACTATGGATTCCTTCATCATTTAGTGGCACAGCGCCCCAGTCGTCAAGATCGAGTAGCTCTTTTCCAGTGGCGCGGTCGTAGACCTCTGGATCTCTGCCATCAGCGGCTATATCAATGACCAATGGTAAATCACTAACTTTGCTTAGGAGAAGATTTCGATTTCTTCATTGGGTTCTTTGCTTCGTTGGCGCGCTCTTGTCTTTCTGTCATTTCGTCCAGCCAAGCTTTGGATGGGTCTGATGAAGGCAGAAATGACTCGAATTTCAGCAATGATAGCATCACTGATTGAAGGTTTGTCTACGCACGCGAATACACCTTGACCCCATTCCGTTTCGCCACCTCTTTCAAACGTCTGACCTCGGGATCACTGTCTGGGTTCATGGGATCTTCAGGTTAAAAAAGAACGAAGGGGATCAGTGGCAGTGCCTACCTTCTTCCTCTTCGAAGGGAGGGGGAGCTCTATCTACCATTTGTGAACGCCGAATTTGCTCCTCGAGGTAAGCTGCGGAGGGGACTGGGGAGCGATTGGGATGGGTTGGATGGAGGGCGGAAGAAAAGAGACTCACCTCCCACTGGCATCATAGGACCCCGTGAAGAGTTCCTTCTTATCCTGTCAGTCGGTTCCATAATTGGTATAAAACCGCCTTGGGAAGGGTGTGGACGGATAGGTCGGGGTGCTGCAAACATAGGTCAACTAATGGGGTATGAATGATATAGGTGACATTTTGCACACCATGGACGTCATGAACCGGTGTCGATAGCGTCCGCGACCGCGATCTCCCCGTAGCGGCAGGTGCATGCGGTGCCCACTGGTCCACCATCGGCGTCGTCCCTCGATAATCCTGCGTATGTCGGCGTACGTAGGTTGGCGCCCGCGGCTTCTCGAGGTACTCGATATGGCTTTTTATGGGCGTGTATCGCTCATCCGGGAGCGATACGCTGGGCATCTTGGGCGTTTTAGGCGTCTTGTCCTTCGTGCGTGCCCACTTGAACATGTCGAAGGAAGAGGTGATGGTTGAAAAGCAAGATGCCAGGGTGTGAAGTGAAGATCGAAGAAGATGATAAAAGAGAGAAAGAAAAATAAAAGGACCTCCGCGTAAGCACGAGGCAGGAGGTGCGACCGCTGTTGAAGACTGGAGATGCTGATGAGTGTGCTGGACACGGCCTAAAACTGGTCGCTATACCTGGTCGCCAATGGGAGACCAACAGCTTCGGAACGTCCTGGTGTTGATGAGCACGCTCGGGGGGCCACCGCAGTCTTGCAGCAAAAGGCTTTATGTGCCGCAAAAAAGGACCACACCTGCCCACCACGAGGCGATACCGAACGCTTCAACCAGGGTCGCCGCGTCCTAATTAGTCCTTTCGACGTCACGTGAGCTATATTGTCTTCTTCGTTTTGTACACTTTCTGCTGACTTTTGGCATGACTGGGCACTATATATGGCACTTTCTCTGAAGGACAATTCACTCTATCTAACGGGGTGGTTTTTCGGCAGGTTTTAACGTGAAATTTGCTATTTCAAGGGGATGTGATGAGTGAAGAATATTATTTTACCACTTAAACTCCGCGTTTTAGAAGCTGCGTCCACCATCATCGCATCTGAATGTGATGCTCAAGCGATGGTAACATGCGTTTGACTCCTATTCTCAGTGTGGACACAAAGCGTTGGCTGCTTGAATGCTCACAGTCTGATATTTTGACCTCTTCATCGCACTTTTGTCCTCAATTGGATGCATGTTTCCACGACGCCACAGATTCAGGTAGACGCTCTACGCGTGTTTCTTTGTCACACCATGCAAGAAGATGTTTCACTCTCCCAAAAAGTCCGTGTGTATGACTTTTCTTTTGCGGTACAGTCCACAAAATACTCAGTTAGGAACGTGAATGATGTTTACACATACGACTAGTATGCGATTTGCGAAAATGAGGACGCTTCGTGATGTCGTGTTTATATTCGTCAAACTGAAAAGAATATAATCCGTATGCCTTGAGCTTTTATTTCCTAAATAAGAGGCCAGATAGAACAGTTCTGGGACTGTTATTGCAGCGCAGTGCCACGTTCTGTAAATTGCATCGTTTAACAGGGTCCTTAATGAAATAAAAACCCGTCGTTATGCTATTCACTCCCCACCTCTTCCGTAAACATCTGACGCAGAAGTTAATAATGCCTTCACAATTTAGCGCGACAGGGAAACAACAACTCATCAATCGATCGTTTACAGAATTAGAAACATAGATTTTAGTCTCTAAGAACCGATAATGACAATCACTAGAAAGCGGTCTGACTTTCCCACTTGGTTCGAATAGCTTATCATTGCTCTGCAATGTGCATAAAGAAAAACCCGGAAACATGCTTGGTTCGCACACAAACTACCCAGAAACGACCTCGCCTCGAGGTGAGTCGAGTGCTCGCCCTCCACAGCCCATCGCTACATGGGCCCACAGAGGATTACCTTCCCCCAGGTCCATGACAGAACACCCCATCCGGGGCTAGTTCTCAGACCGTCTCCACGATTGGACTGGGCACTGGAGGTTGGGAACGACTCCCTACACGAGGCCGCACGGACAGGAAAATAAACCGCTGCGTGTGGGTTCTTCAGAACACATGATGGTTATATTAACAGTCCGCGAAGGATGATCTCATCGATGGGAGTGATAGCGCAGCTCGTGGTAGGTAGGGGACGCGAACGCATATGCGTTATGTTCCTTTAGACACGGAGGATGAGTCTAGGGTGGATACGTGGCGAAAACAAAGGTGTGCATGCTTCGCGAGACTTTGAATGCAGCCGGGACAATGGCTCGGTTCGTATGAATTTTTCAAGGCCTAAGTATGTCACAGAAAACAGAAAATACCTTTGGAAAACTAAATTCTCTTGCTCAAGTAGCGCAGATCATGATAGCGCGAGAGTTCTAGGAACAAGACGCGAGGTTTCCAGGATGCCACATCAGATAAGACGTCCCCCGTGGTCTTTGTGGGTGCCAGTGGTGTTTTAAAAGTATGATAGCCGCCTCCAACCGTCTCCCCGAAGTAAAGGCGGAGGTCTAGCTCATCCCAGTATACAGAGACATGTTCCTGAACCGCAGTGTGCATATTCATACGGTGAAAATCAGAAAATCTCGTACTTTCTTTTTGGAAAGGAAGACCTGTCAAAGATGAGCTTGACTACCTGGGCTGAAGTGTACATAGAATGAATCTTATGATATTCAGTCTTGGGTCACTATAGAGTAAAGTTCTAATTCCGGGAACGCGGTACGCAGACCGTATAAGTATATAGTCGTCCACTTGTTGGCAACAAGTGACCGGACAAAGAAATGTATCCTGAAGAGCTTTAATTGCAGGGTGCCACTGGGAATGGTATTTGTATGATGTACGGAGAGGTGGCCGGAGCTTGCTTAGATGAACTATCTGAGAAAGAGCACTGGATGCGGGATGCGACAGACGAAGAAGCGAGCAGCGGAGATGAGGCGGGAAGTCCAGAAAATGGAGGGAAATTGAAATCAAGGAAAGTACTTGATGCGTAATTCATATAACTCAGAGGTGATATTGACATTTTCCGCACGCGAAAGAGGATGGGAAATAAAGCAGATCGTCTATGATGGATAGACGCTGGCCGCAGTGGAGGTGATCGCTGGCAAAAAGCGCTGAACGGAGTTTCAAAATGAGCACATCCGGCGTTGCCCGTAATTTCTCCTACTTCAACGTGATTTCAAAGCTTGTAAAGAAACAGTGCGTAGTTACTATAGGGCCTTTTTTTAGCAGTCGAAGAAGTCGAATTCTTACGACATTTCAGAAAGGGCGATTCATTCTACATCTATAGCTTATAATGTCTCTTCCGATTCACGGAACACACAAACTCTATCTTTCTGAGTCATTGCTTGTTCGTATTCGCTCATACAAAATTTGTGCTGCCAAGCACTGGTCTATTTTCCTTGACCGCCGCTTGCGTCCCCTCTCCTCTTCAACCACACACTCCGTCTTATTCGCGCCGTCTCCCGACGTCACCCTTGTATCTTGCTTGAAATAGTCTGCATCTAACGGTCGATTTACGTGTCTGAGTTTGTGTTCGAGTACGACAAAACAATACTCACCTCTCCGCTGCTCGCTGTCAGCGTAACCCGCATGAATATCCTCCTTGACTTCTGCTATACTTCCGATGGCAATGGGGCACATGGGGCGCGTAGTCTCGAGTGGTAGCGAGTTTCCTGCGAAGGTCTTTTGGGAGGCGCACAGTCGCGCTTTTTCTGCACCTATTTGGTGCTGCTCTTGAGCCTTGGACTGCCGCTGACTCCGTTGCTTTTTTTGTTTTTGTTTTGCCTGTTGTTTTTGTGGTTGCTTGTGCGCAGAGGACGTCATTATGGCTCGTATATGTTCGATGTTGTAGGATAAAGGTATTGCTGCTGATGTGAAAATGAGGGGAAGTGCTCCTATCTGCTGTGAATTTATATCATGGAGCTTTGAGGCCTAGGTCCTGAATGACATCAGTACCCGATAACTGCTTTACGGACCGTCAGAATGGTTTGGGTACTTGTAAGACATAGATATGAATCGATGGGTTACCCATCAAGCTCAATTTTACTAGCCTGAACTTTGAAGCATTTACAGTGTCTATTTTGGGAGAAAGATGCAACGGGCGCTTAAATGTGTGAGCTTCAATGACCAATTTATGGGTACCTACCCTAATATTGTTAAATGGTATTTCATCACTCATTAATATAATAGCGAGGAACGGAGTGATTAGATGAAATATAGCCTGCATACTCGGCGGTTCTCTTTATTACTCAATTATTACTCTATCGCTTTCTGCTCCAGAAACTCAGCGACGGCTTTTTCTGCCTCTGTCGCTAAGCCGCCGGCGGTGGGCAACAATATCTTGCTGCATCAGTTATTGGTGATTAATCTATCGAATGGATTGGTCTACTGCATAAATACAGAAGTCGAGTGGAGTTTAGTCAAATCTAATTGGGCACTCTAATGTCCAAAATAGGTATTCTGGGTAGATGTGACGCGGCCTGATGTAAAATTAAAGAGGAGATTCAATCGGACGTCTGCCGGGAACAAAAGAATTCATGTCACTAACCTTGCAGGAGCTCAAAAGTGTTGCTTAAATTACAACTGAAAGATTCATACATAACAGGGTGAACAAGAGAATTTGTTTAACCAAGCCTATGAACGTTGAATGAACGAAAAACAAGGATGAAAGGAAGACAAGTTAGCAGATAAATAATCATTAATTAAATTTCAACTGACAGCACGGATTCCCCAAAACCGATCCTGTTTTTGACGTTCAACTTGCTTTGCCGTCGCGGCGGTCGACGAGCAGCCCCCTTTTCATGTTTTGCTAAATTCTGCATCCGACGACGCCGACGATCCTTTTCATCCCTTTCGTTTCCTTCCAGCCTTCTTCCTAGCGACCACGGCCCACGACAAAATTGATAAAGAGCGCTCAACCTTGGGTACTCTGCAACGCCATAAATAATGCCCCCAAGACCCATAATAAAGGACAGACAAGGTCGACCGGTATCTGCACTGTACATTGGGAAGGCGTCGAGCCCCAACTTGCAAGATTTGACCCAGTCACCCCACTTTTCGTCGACTTACCCTAGTCTGATCGAAGGGACACCTCCTACCATTCCCGACCTTCCCGAGCCTCCAAGCCCGGGATCAAGCGTCGGATCTGTAAAGAACGGGCTGCCTTCACCACCTGCGACCAACTCGACGGGCAGCGGAAGCACGGGCGATCCAGCGACCGTCCGAGAAAGGCCTGTGTCGCTTCATAGCAACAGCAGTGCCAGCACGAGCAGCTCGAGCCACCACACCATTGCTGCGCACAGCAACAATGCGCCCGCCAGCAGGAGCAACAGCCGTTTAGGGAATGTAGAGCAGGTTGATGCAGGGGCAGAAGGCGATTTTGATGACGATTATGATAAAGCGAACGACAACGACAACGACAGCAACGCAGATGGAGACGACACAGCAAGACTAGATTTGCGACTGCTGAATAGAAGGAACGACGACAGAGAGCGTCCGAGGAGCTCTACCGAGAATGTAATGGCCCTTCAGCGGGTTAGAAGCTTGGCCCAGCGAAATCGACTGGTATGCATATTTCCCATGTATACATGATCGAGTTTTGACATGTCCCGTATCTCCTCCTTCTCCCCTCCCGCCATGGCGACCTATATTCTCGAACTCCTCTTTGCTCCTCTATCTCCACAAAAGGCGCTGGACAAGCTCTCTAGACTTGGATCGCCTTCGCCCGCCCGCCCCAATACGCCAAACAGCCGCTCGCCAGCACTATCAGCCTCCTCTTCTTCCCGCCTTCTGCAACCTCCCCGCCAGAGCCGTTCCTCCGCAGATACCCCGCCACTATCTGCGCAGGACCTTGGCCGATCTGGCTCAGAAACAGAACGAGAATCGACGACTCAAACGTATTCACATTCCTCCCACTCGTCTTCCTCCCACTCTCGGGCGTACTCTATGTCGTCTCCTCGGCATCAATCATCCACTCTGTCATCTTCGAATCGCTCCGTAACTCCTCCACCAGCGGGTACGCAAAACAGCCCTTACAGTCGCAATCGACATCTCTCTGCTCCAGGTTCGCCGAACAAAGTGCGTAACGCAATGAGTTCTGCCGCGTCCTCTGCTTCAAATTCAAATTCAAATTCGAGTTCGAGCCCATCTAATCGGAGACGGCATCGACAATCCATGGCCAGCATGTCCCAGCTTCAGCTTACAGACTTCGAAGAAGAAGAGGATGGTCAAGATGACAACTTGCGAACGGCGACTGGCACGCGGGGGCATACTCGTGACAAAACGCTGAATGAGAGGGATTTGATCACACAGAGCGCTCTGGCGGCTGTTGCGTCCTCCCGAAGAAGTCCAGTAGGGCGGCGGAGAGGTGCCCTCCCTAAAGAGTTTAGAGCCGATTTGGTGGAACAAAGCCCAAGTGTACGACCAGGCAGCGCTGGTAGAAGACGGACACAGGACGTTTACGAATCTAGAGATGCTTACGACAAGGACGCAAGGCGGGAAAGTTGGAAAGTCAGTGCATATATTCAGACTTCTTTTTTTTTATTTTGCCGTGGTATACCAATCTTTATACTCTTTCAGAATGTAGAACCAGTAACGCCAATGCGTGCTACGCAGAATGCTCCTGGGCGGTCTTTCACTCTGCGTGAGACCCGCAGAACTGGTGCTAGCCCACGTTGGTCTAGCGACGACTATCGAACATCAACCACTCTCCGGGATAGGCAATATGGTGCCATACATTCAACAGATGACTTGAACGCTCAAAAAGAGAGGAGGCAAAGCCTGAGGGGTGGAAGTATGGAAAGCGCTTTGGGAGGGTGGAGTCCTGGTGGACGAAGTTTGTTGGGAGAAGGGTTGCGGGCGGCTGGGTTGAGTAGAAAGAAGGACGAAGAACGAATACAAGGGGATACAGGCCCTTCCTCCGCCACGACTGTTTCCTTCAAGGACAGTCCGCGAGGCGTGGACTGGAGTCCACAAGATGTTCTTGATCAAGGACGCAGAAGGGTCTTTACCGACAGAGAGAGGGATAGGCAATTACACCGACCCTCAACCTCTATGGCGGATTATCAATATATCGACCGAAACGAAGGACAAGACAGGGGCGGACGAGATGTCGCCCTTCGAAGCTACAAGAGTTCTTATCCCCTCAGCGCAAAGGACCGCGAACCATCTTTATCCAGGCCTCTAGGGGATTCATCGGTCTCTAGGCGCGAACGCGATTCTCTTCCCCCTCCCGAGCGCGCTGCTTCTTCGATGGCCCGGTATAGCACCGGTATGACGCTGCATACGTCGTCACCCGCACCTTCCGTACCTGCACACTTGTTGGAGAGAGGTGCTACTGGAAGTCCATTCAGCTCTCGCCGTTTCACACAGCCCCCGCTATCCAGTTCGCAGCCTAGTTCGGAGCATACACGCTTGCTATTCGAAAGTTTGGCCATGTTCGAGGCTCAACTTGGTAAACTACCACCGCAGCTGGGATCGTCGATGAGCTCAATGAACAGTAGCACTGGAGTTGGCGCATCGCATGCAGAGTTGTCTCGAAACGTGCAAGGAACAGTTTATGCGGCCGAGCGACTTGCTAGCATGCTGAAACTTTCGAGCGCGCGGGCGATGGAAGCGCAGGTTGAAGCTGAAGTGGATTCGACAACTCGCGAGCGGTCGCAAGATATCATTGATCTGTGGAGCCGGGTCGGATCCGACTACCGCGACGGATCAAGAGCCGCAGATGAGCTCGTTCGGACGCTTACTTCAGTTTTGTTGGGCGTTGGGCGCATTATGCGCGACTTCGGTGCGGCTGCGGCAAGTGAGATGGGCTCCCCTTCACTGCACGGCCGGAATGCGAGTCTTAGCGAGGATGATCTGGATTACAGGGCTGGGAGCAATGGAAGTGGGAGGCAGAGTGTAGCGTCGAGAAATAGCTGGGAACACACGCCGCGGGATAGAGAAAGGGACAGAGAAGAGGCACTTAGAAGATTAGATGGAACCTCCAGAGCAGACAGTGTGCTTGCGAGAGCATCGCCGGCGACTTTCCAAAGGCTGCGAGATCGGGAGCAGTTGGAGGCGCCTTCACCGGCATCACTCTCGAGAAACTCTGGCACTCGTCCTGAAGATAAAGCAGCTGTCTCAGGGACTTTCAGGCGGTTGTTTACCCCGCGAGAACAGCGCCAGCAAACATTGGACGCTCGCGATAGCCCTAATAGTATGATGGCGACGATGGACTCGCAGGAAACGGTACAGGGGCAGTACGTGGAACCTTCTCCGACCCCGGCATCGAAAACGAGACCGCCTGCCCCCGAACGCCAGCGAACTCTTACACCTCTCAGCATCCCGAAGCCATTACCTACCCTTCCATCCGAATCGGCGAACCGTCGACCGAGCATATCATTGAACGTCTCAACCAACGGCCTCGAGAAGCCAGTTCCTCGCAAGCCTACCCTCCGGGGAGAAAGGCCATCTTTTCCAGCAATCACAAGTCCCAGCATTCCGACCACTGCATTGACACATGTTTCTACGGATTCGCCACTAGCGCGCACTAATTCTGAGAGGTCGACAAGGTCACAAGTGACATTTTCTCGTCCCTCTACCGTGTCTGTGTCAGCAGCGCTGAACGACATCCAGCAACAAGACGGCGAACGAATGCGCACAACCTCGACATCGAGCTCAAGCGCTGATCCACCCAAAGCCAGCGTTATCCCAGAGAGACTTCTGCGCAGTGTATCAGGCTCGGAGACGGAGCGTGATATTAGACGAAAGACGCTCGGAAAGACGCCACGGGCATCGCTGGACACCAGTCAGCGTGATCGAGACGAGAGGAGCATGTTGACCGCCAGTGGAACTCGCCTTTCAACGGCGAATGTGAATGCAGCTGATAGAAGTGCGGCTTCGACAATTTTACAGCAAAGTGCCGGAGCGAAGCGCGACCATAGGAGAACGGTCACTGATATTTGGCCTCGGGAGTGAGGCCACGCCTTATTAGCATGAGTTTCTGTGAGTTTTTACAAATAAATTTGTGTGGATTCATTTGATTGCTTACAGCTTCGAAAGTTTTTTTATACACTTCATTTCTTGTACAAACCCTGTGGCTGGCTGTCGGTCCATCCATAATTATTGGGTTACTCGGCATTCTGGACTAGTACAGCACGTTGATTTTTTTTTCACCTCATCACTTTAACCTATTTATCCTTTTCTGTTCTCCTTTCAATCGACCCTTTAAAATTCAGCTCAAGCACGACTCGTCTTTTTTTCTCTTTGAAGTTTCTCTGCAGCTTTTCTCTTCGCCCGTTGTTTGTCTTCCCTTAAAAATTTTACACCTCATGGTACAGCGCCGCCCCGATTTTTTTTTTCGCCTTTGCGAGATCCGGTGGGCGAGCATAGGCTCGTCTTTCGACCGCGGTCAAGTAATGTATCTCTGTCTCCAATGATGACTGTCATACCTGTATGTACCTACCTAATAATGACACGCCATGTTCCTGATCTGTTCATATGATAATATCATTCTCTGACTGTTGTTTGACAAAGTACTTCGCGATCTATTTACGTGGCATCTTTACCCTCCCATCTACTTACGTTCGACCAAATACAATAGTGTTTAGGTTTATGAAGTCGACATTAGTAGCTTTCTTCTTCAATATCTCTAATACATACGCCGAATCCGACGTCAATATCCTAACTTAGTAACAAGCTAGTAGACCTTCGTAACAGGAACCCTAATCTCTTGCTTCCTTTATAGATTTTATGCGCGAATTTTACTGCTGTAACCAACTGTTCCTAGCACCTCGGTACAGGCTTTCCCTTCTTCACCCCTTACCAGCATGATCTTGCTTCTTTCTTCAGATTCCTATCTTCGACTGATATTTCCACAGGAACAACATGATAACGCCTACTAATCCTAGTATCATATAAATCATCTATCTGTAGACGGATCATGGCACTGTAAAGTGATCAGAGATGGATTAGGCGCAATCCGGCGTCGGCATCTCGGCTACGCGGATTAGCGCCGAACGAGCGTTTATGACGAGAGCATAACCTCGTATTCTTATAGAATTCCCTTAAGTCATTAGTACAGTGTAGTATACTCTAGATACATTATCTCTGTAGTATGTAAGGCCCTCTGTAGGAGGAGGGGGGATATCATGACAACTCAACGAGATTTTATTAACAGGGTCTTTTCGATTGCTCTCGCGCTCAGTACTAGATTCGTTGTTAGCGGAGATTGGGGCTTGCCGACATTTGAATCCGCACGTTGTTCCTTCCTATCAAAAAAGAACTTGATAAAGAATTCGCTTCCGAGACATTCAGCACTCTCCATTCTTATGTAGAAGTGTCTAACCAAGTTACTAATCAGATTGATTCAAATACCGTACGGGCTCCCTCTTTTCTACTTCATACTTTACCATGTCATCCAAAGGTAGCGATAAAATGAAAGGGATTCCCGTATCGCTCAAGACAGGTGGGTATATCGTGCCCTATATTCCGCCCTATATATACAAAGTACGCCTATTTGCGTCAGAAATATTCTCACTCGGCTTGACTCCAACATTTAAAAAGGTGATCGACACCCTCGACGATCCTTTTCCAATACAATCACCGTTCTCTTTGAAAGACGCGGCAACAGCATTCGCTGCTACCCTCCTAGATATGAATCAACCAGGCGTAGGATTGATGTATCTTTCAGGAATTTCGGATAACATATCGCAAATAGCTTGTCTTAGCCAAACGCATGTAAGTAAAAACTCTTACTGTTTTATTACAGACCTTAATGATGTTCTAACCAAATAGGACGGAATTCCCATCGGAAACACAACGGCGAAAATAATTTTTACCCCAGCTAACAAGGCAATAATCACTTTGCCGGTACATCTTTGTGCTAACCGATACATTTTTCTTTCTCTTTCTCTAGATCCGCCTCTACACTTGTTCTTTCACGAATCCCAGTTAGCAGCTTACCTTGGTGTATGAGTTCGCAAATATTGATCATTCCCATAAAGTCCATTTCTCGTCCTCCATTCCCAGCCTCTCACCTCAATCCGCAATCGCGCTAGGCGAAACGGCCCTCGATGCTACATTCGTCCCCAGAAGCAACATTAAAGGCGCGGAAATTAACATCGAATACCTTGTGAAGGAGCATCAGACAGCTGTCCTTGTATACGGCTTCGACCTTGAGAACGAGCATAAAGGCACATCATGGCGGGCGTTCGTCAATGCGCATACAGGGGAAATAGAGGACGTTATTAATCACGTTTACCGTACGAAGTTGGTGAGTGTTTTCCTTCCAATTTAACCGATGGATGGGATTCACGGGCTTTTTTTCAAAGTTCTGAGAAATGCTGGAGGAAAAATCTTGCGGCGGTAGAATGTACTTCGTGCGAGATCAAGAAACAAAATAGCAACCTTCTACACTACTAGTACTGTGGAGTATATCGAGAGTATAGAGCAAAATTAGTGTTCCCAAAATGACATTGTTGAACTGTTGAGCGTGGTAGGCGAGTGTTGAAGATAGACGCCCGTCGATAATTGCGGTCATCTGTGCATGCACGTGCAAGTTCGTTCGACCTCTTGAGTCTCACCAGAATCCACGTTCTCTCGCCGATAACGACAAGACGGCTCCTTGACTCTTGTTCAATGGCCACCCAAGGATAGACCCTTGTTATGGAAACTCCTACCTTCGACGAAATGCGACAACGCATGGCTCCTGTCTGGCAGAGAGAAGAGTATGAAGAGGACATTCTGTAGGCAGGGGATCTATTTCCCGCAACAAGGCCCATGCAGAATCCGATGTAGATATTCTCATCGTTCCCAAATAGCCTGGAGGAGAACCGGTGTACATTCGCCACAGTGAGCCTGATCTTTTGAACCCTTCCTGCTCGTTTGAACGCTGACACACCCTAGATTTAGTCGAGGCATGTGGCCGCGAAATTTCGCTGCTGTGTATCTGGCAACAACCAAATTGGTGCTTGGGCCACGTTCGCCTTGAAGCCCTCCTTTCGAGTCGCACAATTAGCGGGAATCGCTCGGTTGTCGAGAGATTTCGCCGGGATGCAATGGAATATCTTAACGATGGTCTCGAAAGGCTTGATCGTATCACTCAAGCAGGGGACAGAATAGAAGCCATGGTCTCGGACTTGCATTCGTACGATGTAATTATTTATCTGTTGGCTTGATGCTTCAGGAGTTGCTCAAATGATCTCACAGGACTTCATTCAGCCCGCCCAATGGACAATGCGCCAAAAGTACATCGTCGAGCTCTGGAACATCGTCAATGCATTGGACATACCAATTATTTATGACCCCATCCGGTGCATGTTGTGGCCATTCGGTTTCACCCACGCAGACCGTATTCGCTTTCACCTCAGTCAGATTCGGCGAGGCAAAGCTGAGCCGGATTGGAGGACAATCTGGGAGTGGGTACGACCAACTTCGAAAATTATGATCACCTTCTGACAGGGATGTGCCGATAGCGGAAGAAAATATATTCGCCATATACTGGCATCGAAAGCACTAGCGGACAGATTCGAGGAAGGAGGTGAAGTCGACAGTAGCATGTACGACGACATACTACGATGACACGACGTTGTAGAGTACGAGTCAGTGTGTGTCGAGGTCGGGATGGTCGCTACCATCTTGTTACTTTCGGACGAAGCCGACGCAGTCATGGCGGAAGAGGGCTAGTGTCTGCGCAAGCAGTCGATAGTAAACAATCCATCTTACAGGGCAGAGTGAGATAAATACCAGGAGAAAAGACTGAAAGTGGTTTGATGGTCATTGTCACATGCGACACCTTACTAAAATAGCACAGCGTGACACTCATGCTTTCTGAATATTCCTCCCATTTTGATTCGTATTTGCTGGAAACATGAAAGCATTTCAAGGTTTAAAATGGCGGTTTGGAATATCAGAAATATCCAGCAACTATCAAATAGAGAACAAGCTACCTTTATTCCGCCATTTTGCTCTATAATCCTCGTCGTGGTCTCCGCTCTCAAATTCTCACAGATTTTGGCTTCTTGTGTGAACACTCAGCTCTGCTGAGCGGTTATCGCGATAAGAAGTCTATGAACTAATCGCCTCTGCTTTTCAGCGATCTTCCATGGTTCCAGAACGTTCAGGATTGGTACGCAAATATCGTATTGGTGTCGATGTCGGGGGTACGTTCGATTTTGTGATCTTTCAGATTTCATTTATGTAACACTTGCTTTGTATGCTACAGGAACGAATACAGACAGTGTAATCATCGATATCACACAACGCAACGATCCCAGCACTCGAGGCGTCCTTGCATCTTTCAAACACGAGACGACACCTAATGTGACGACAGGCATTGAAGGAGCTGTGCGTGAGGTCCTCCAAGCTTCAGGGATTGATCCAGGCAGCGAAGAAATATTAGGATTGACAATTGGAACTACGGTGCGTATTTAAGCTTTCTCTGTTTTCCTATCACTCACCGAAGAGAGAAATTGCAGCATTTCATCAACGCCGTCGTTCAACTAGACTCCTCACGGTTGGCGAAGGTTGCAGTTATCCGCCTTGCTGCTCCATACACGACTGAATGTCCCTCGGTATAATACTCCAACTCAGAACTATTCTTGCTTATTCACGATACCTTAGTTTATAGATTTTCCTAAAGACTTGAGGGAGCTTTTAGAAGGACACACTGCGATCATTCAAGGAGGTCTGCAAATGTAACTAATTTCCTGTCTAAATTCCAGCATTTTTCACTGACGAGTGTCTACAGTGATGGCCGCACCATAAATGACATTCAAGAATCAGAACTTCTCGAACAAGCTCGCATCATCAAGGAGAAAGGACTAAAAAATGTAGCGGTCGTCGGCATATGTAACCACTCTCTCCTGCATCGTGTCTGATTATTTGACATTTGAATCCTTTTTTTATCAACAGACTCCCCCTTGGATGTTGATGGCCAACAAGAATACAAAGCCAGGAATATCCTGAATCAAGCTCTAGGCGACGAAGTTAACATTGTATGTTCGTGTGACGGTACGTTAGGACGTTCATTTGCTGCTTATTTTCGCTCATCCTTAGCGTCAGTTGGTCGTGTTGGCTTTCTGGAACGGGAAAACGCGTCTATCCTCAACGCATCCATCACGGCTTTTGCCCAACGTACGATTCGTGGATACCGACGAGCGCTCAAACGTTTAGGGATCAAATGTGGATTGTATCTGACTCAAGTAGGCCTCATCCCCTCTCTCCATTCGGCCCGTCTCGTTTTCTAATGTAGAAGCGCAATTTCAGAACGACGGTACATTGACGACGGCTGACGAGGCGGCAAGACTCCCTATCAGGACTTTCGCAAGCGGTGCAACTAATTCGATGAGGGGCGCATCGTATCTTGCTGGCATAGACCTTATGCGTCATGAAATCGACGACGGTAACGATGGAAAGAGGCATGGTAAGAGTATGATTGTCGTCGACGTTGGAGGTACGACGACGGATGTCGGTGTCCTCCTTCCTAGTGGATATCCTAGGCAAGCAGCGGCATTCATAGAAGGTGTGTTGGATGTCAAGTTTCAATTTGAGGGCAATCGAATAACGTGTTGTAGTCGCTGGTGTACGAACCAAGTGCGTTTTTGGACATGTCATCAAAGTTTGACTCAATGACCCTTCAGCTTTTCGATGCCTGATGTACAATCTATCGGCCTCGGTGGCGGCTCGCGCGTTCGACAATTAGATGGCGGTCGGATTAGTGTTGGCCCAGATTCAGTGGGACATTATGTGCGTCTATAAGATGTGCCCCTCCACCTGCATATGCTCATATGATGACTACACATTCTTTAGCTTACACGCGATAGTTTAGTATTCGGTGGCACACAGTTGACAGCAACAGATATCTCTGTACGCGCCAGTGGAATTGTCGTTGGGGATGTAGAAAAAGTTGGACATCTCGACGAAGACATCATAAAGATGGCTCAAGCAAACGTCAAGCGACAGCTTGAGGTATGGTTACAGCACAACATTCTATCCTTTGGCATTTGTCATTTGACCTGATTCTATATGCTTTTGTAGGTTGCAATTGATCGTATGAAAACATCTCCAGAGGATTGCGATGTGTTGCTCGTTGGCGGGGGATCCATCATAGCGCCGCCTGAGCTGAAAGGTGTTAAAAGTATTATGTACGCTTTCCATTTTCATTTGTAGTTCTTCGCTCTGTTCGTTCTATTAAACGGATTTACGCAATTTATATAGTACACCGAAATATCATGAAGTCGCAAACGCTGTCGGCGCCGCAATCGCTAACGTCTCGGGAGAAGTGGACACCATCGAAATTTTGCAAGGTCGGAGTCTTCCTGAGGCGCTCGAGCGGATCAAGCAACGAGCAATCGAGGAGGCCATCAAGACCGGGGCGGTAAGAGGAAGTGTAGGAGTCGTGGATGTAAATATATTGCCAGTCCAGGTCTGTCATACACCTTATACCGATGTTCTCTGTACTGACTAGCCTATGGGTAGTATGTGACCAATCAAGCAACACGAATAATCGTTAGGGCCGTTGGTGAGCTGGGGCAGGACGGCAAGGATGATCAAACGACCGCTTCAGGAACAGACAGTCAGGAAGAGGAATTAGACAAAGAGGGCGATGAAGCTGAAGCAGACCCTATCATCCATACACCGATGCCCAAGGAGCCAATTGACTACGTAAATTATAGACCAAAGATTGAAGGCAAGGAATGGGTACTCTCCGAGACGGATTTATGTGAGTTTTTACGCAGGGTTGAGACTGATGCTTGACTCAATCCTCATCCTAGTTTTCATCATGGAAGGGTGCGGTATTTTGGGCACGGTATGTCCCAATGCTATAGAGTCTTATTTGAATTTTCAACTTTGGAGATAGGGCGGCGGGGGCTCTCCATATCCTGCATATCTCATCTGTCGGCAGATCTTGTGCGATGGAGGATCTATCCGCATCATCGATCATACCGCACTGCCAGACGACGCCGTTCTGGCGCGGGGAGGGTTTATGGGCTCGCCCTCTGTTGGCTCTGAGCGCATAAGGAGTGGGGCACATTTGAGGATGGCGGGGCTCGAGCTGGCGAAATATTGTGGCATCACTGAATTCGGAGCAACTTTGTGGTTTGTACATGTCCTTCGCGCATTTATTTTGCAGGAATGACAAGGGCGCTTTTCCAGTGACGAGATTGGCGGAAGTAATGGGATGCAGTCGTTGCAGATGACCAAGTATGCTGCCTAATTTTACAATTCATACTGTGTCAGCAGTTAATTTTCCTCCTTGCAGATATTATGGCATTCCAGCTCTGGACGGCGATCTCATGGGTCGGGGTAAATATCCCCATTACAGATAATGGATACAATCTCATTCACTGCGCGTACTACAGCATACCCAATGCTCAATCAAGTGCTACCCGGTAAGTAGGTTGTTCAGCGTAAGGGATTTGACTGAAGGCCCCGTTCATAGCGGTCTATAATCGACCTAATGCGTACGATAGCGTCTGCTTTCACGAGTATATTGTGTGCTGATAAATGAACGGACATAGTTTGATCCCTTGCTCTTTGAACGATGGGAGTAATAATACAGTTGTGCGTATCAAGCATGCCAATCATCGGAATTGTTGACTTTAGCGTGACGCTGACCCCGTTTGTTTGCTCCTTTAGTTGTTAACCACCGTGAAGAACGAGCATTTCGTGGAGTCTATCATGCGAGTCGTGACGACAGAAATGGGCTCGTCCGCGGCACTCTGTCCTCCCCCATTGGCCTTGCGCGACGCCAGAGATTATGGCGTTACCCGCAGTCAAAGTCAAGCATGGAGAATGGGGAGAGCTGTTGCAATCTGTAGGCAAATGAAGTTCGTATTTCATATCTACAGTACAATCTATTCTTGGGCAATGATGGCTAAATATCGGTTTCTTGTCTCGTTTCACAGTGACTTGAAAGGCGTATCTAAAGCTATACTAAAGCTTCAGAATGGAGTGCTGCTCTTCATTGGGAAAATCATTGACGTTTCCAGGGTATATTTTCCGAACATCTTTTGACGTACGGATATCGCTTATTGCCATTTCAGGAAGTCCGCGCTGGATTTACATGGGGCCAAGTCCGCATTGCGCGCCTACGTGCGGACGAGCTGGAGGATACGGACGAAATGACTGAAGATATCTGGACCAATGAGGATGGCGCCACTATGCTCATTCCTTTCCAGAATGAAAATCTCTGCGCGTACATGGAGAGTGTCAACTCGGATGGATCTATTAATAGAAAGGTACATTTCCACTATGCGGCTGCCAAGTGTATCTTGCTCCTTCATGACCTGACATCGGCGGACGAAAACAGGTTGTTGCGAGTGTCCCGGACTTGATAACTATTCTCGACTCGCAGAGTGGGTCCCACCTCGGGACTCCTGAATGTACGTGGATCGACCCAGAGCCGTTCTCGTCGTTTACTGAAATTTGTCAGACTCGTATGGACTGAGGGTGACAGGTGAGATCCTTTATTTTGTTACAATACATCTGATTCGACTGGGTATATGGTATACAGTTATTGCGCTCGCCGGCCATCCTCTCTGGCGTTCTGATCATGGTTTGAAGATTGGGGGACCGGCGGCATTTGCGTATGTAAGAGAAGTCCATCGAGAGTACTCCGGCTGATGTTGGTTGATAGATTGGATCACGAATTTGTTCCAATAGGTGATTATACAGAGCCTCGCTCTGTCATAGAAGAGTACAGTCAGGATGATAGTGTGTGATTGCATCGTTCCACGGTGTCGTCTGTCGTCTACTTGTTGTTTGCCGCTGAGAATCACATCCACGTTAGCCTGCTGTCGTGAAGAGGTTCATGCGCATCCTTACAACACACAACGTGGGCAGGACAAGGATCGACGATACGTTTCTCCACTGTTCAGTGTAATGAATTAGCAAAGAATCCTTCTTGGTGCTGGAGAGCACGCACTAGAACGAGCCTCTTCTTCAGAAACGGGCGCAGCCCATGCAAACGACGCCAGGCAGACAGAAATGAACGAAGTGAAACGCATGGGAGGAGTAGGGGGGTAAAGCTGAAGCTGGATTGACACCGTTAGCAGCCCATGTCCTCTTTTTATACTCTGGAGTCCGACCCTGAGCGTCTGAATTGTTACCTTCTGATAGCCCCACAAAGTTTCCCTCCGTTTACGCAACAGTCATTCATCGCCGGTGTCGCTATGGCTGATTTCTCCTACTTTATGTAACTCCTGTGGTCCACCTTTCAACTGCGGCAATAATCGGCGCTCACAAAAGCCGTATGCTAAGTCAGCGGATTCAAATTCCAAGGACTTAAATCTCCTTCGGTAGCTTACTGACATATTTTAATTTTGATCAGGGGAACCTTGGTATACACTGTCATGACTTCATTGATAGGTACTTATCTTTCAATTCAATTTACCAAGTATCCTAACGGAAATGTAGATGCACATTTTAGATGGCTTGCTCACGTCGATTTTTAATGATTCAATATATGGTACAGTAAGAAAGGCATTTGCTGGGATAGCTATCTAATCAAGATAGGAGATAGTGAATGCGCGTATGTGATGACTGGAAGCCTAGCTCCGAGTAGAGGAGCAACCAAGGGGGCAACCAAGGGGCCATATAAGTTAAATACTGGCAGCACGCCTCATGAGTGGCGCTAAAATTAGTCCACAACTCTCCACTTAAGCCACTGTGCTGCATCTGTATGCTTATAATACCACAAAAGTGGAATCCATGAGCCAACGATGAACCCATGATCATGATAGAGTCATGATTGTAAATTACAAGGCGAGTCATGATCGGCATCGATATCGAATTCAACATCAAAATTGCGTGCGTGCTTGTCGTCCACATACACATACCATCTCTAGCCAGCCCTCCAACAGCCTTCTACCACACCAAATGGCAACCCAACGGCACAAAACTTCAAACCCCTACGAGGATAAATTTGGATACTCCCGTGCAGTCCGGAAGGGGCCCTTCATAGTCGTCTCGGGCACCACCTCCATCGACACAAGCAGCGGCACAGTTCTATACCCCAAATCCGCGTACGAGCAGACGCTTAAGATCTTCGCCGAAATCGTGTTAGCCATTGAAGCCCTGGGCGGAACAAAAAACGACGTAGTTCGTCTGCGAATGTTTGTCGCGGAGGAGAAAGACGGTGAGGGTGTGAGCAAGGCTTTGAAGGAGGTCTTTGGATCCGTCGCCCCTGCTGCGACGATGGTGTTTGGGTTGAGTTTTGTAAGCCCCGATATGAGAGTGGAGATCGAAGCAGATGCAATCGTCCTGTGAATAGGAAGAGGGTCCGAGGAGTGGGTTTGAGGAGTCAAACGTGCACTATATGTCCCCTGCAAAAAACTCCGCAGTACTCGACTACATCGCAGTCAGTCCTTCGCCAGCACAATTACGTAGCTCATCGCTCATCTCGAGTATACTTATCGACACATTTATCTCTTCCTATACTCTGTACAGAACGGCTTCCGGTCTCAACTACGTTGTAAGTTCAGCTTCATGCCATGTGACTTCATAATATTAATATTGAGACAATCTCAGCTTTTAGTACTACCCCTTCATCTCGCTTTATCCCGTTGATAAAAATTGAAAGAACCCTCCATCATGGATAAATTAATGCTTCGCAGGGCCGCATCATGTGCGGCAGAGCCCACTACTCTCGCACTGTAACTAGTAACTGTTGACCCCGAAACCAACTTAAGACCTTGTACTAACATATAAATAAATTTCATATTGTAGAGATAGACCTTGAATAAATGCCCTCTCGATAGCAATCTCTTTGGACAACACTTGCGCATGCGCTGCCGGTGCTCAAATAAACTGTATACCTATAGCAGAGCAAGCAGGCAAAAGCAGCCTCAGTTATCAATGTATTCCATATTGCTACCGCTGCAATAATATCTTCAGTATTATGGTGATTGAACATCCATCACATCCTAAGCCTGAATACTGCTAATTTGCGATTCAACTTCTTATGAGATTTCAAACTAGAATTGAGAGGAAAGCGAGCAAACATAGAAGAACAAGGCCAACATTATGTTTGCCGAGAATATGTTGACTCAAAAGATTGAACCCAAATCCGAAACAGTGACGGATATGCAAATTGGAGGAAGACTGCTGCTGTGGGCGTGCATAAAAGAGCAAGTGGTATGATTAACATGATCATGAAAGGTTTTAACAATAAATTCCAATTGAGAACAATAGGCAAAAATTACGTCTGCCAACGGTGTCACTAATTGCAAATATGGAGGACGAAAGACGAGTTGTTGAAAACGAGGCGGAAAGAAAAATGGGGGGAAACGAAGGAACAGTGAGATAGGGAAACGCATACTATCACTAGCCTAGTGTTTCAACATGGCCTAGTGTTTCTCAATCCACACATTGAGGCTTATAGCTCACGACTCACTGCTGCTACTACCTTAAAACTTCATATCTTTGCGCAACACTACTTGCTTAATACTATTCCGAATTTTACTGAATTTTTACAATGCCCAAAGACACAGTATTTGAGAGTGAACACGAAAGAAAACGTACAACATAACATAATGCAGTCAATATTGACTCTTTTTGCTCCAATTTTTTTTTGTTAAGCAGACGATGTTAGATGAAAAGACATAGGATAGATTCTGTAGCAAGTGATTGACGGAGGGAGGAAGAAAAAAACGTTGTGACAAAGGTGGCGAGAGAGCGCACAACCTTTTCAAACTCCGATGACATGCGCTGAGCCAAGAGTCCAGTAGCCTCATACAGCATTTTTTCTTTGATCTACAACGTTCAACTGATCCATTCATGGGTAAAGGAACTGTGGGCAGGACCCATGGTCCCCGAAAACGAGCAGAAGAGAAAAAACGACTCAACGAGGCGATCTCCTTCCTTCAAACCCAATCTGCTCATCCATGTCTTCGCCCAATTTCAATTCATGCTGCATCTAAAAGATATAATGTCAAGTATCACAGCAAATACTAATTGTTATACATCATACAACATTGTCGAATACTGGAAGAGTCGATGTTGAAGCCACAAACGCACGAGATGCTGAAGCCGTGAATCTACCGTTGCGGAGGTCAAATATTTATCCTGATCCGAACCAAGCCGGCTTACGTGTTGTGTTACTTTTCTGTGACAATGTTGAGAAACACTAGGGCTCATTTGCAACGTCAATATCTCCTCAAATTTTCGAAATTTCCTTTCGTAAACAGGGATATAGAGCAGTCATATATCAAAGTTAACCTGTGCAAAAAATCAGAGGGATAGAGACAGAAGTTCGAGCCCTATTCCAAGATTCGTCAAAGTTGAGAAACACTAGGCTAGTGATAGTACAGAACGCGTGCAAGTGAGACCTGGGAAAAAAAAGGAAAGACGCCAAGAGAAACCTGAAGTATTATGTTTCGGATGGAACTGTGCCTATACAGGAACCCACTCTATACTCCTTTTAGTCGTAGTGGGAATTAAAACAATGCGCAGAATCGCTCATGGACTGGACATCTAATGACTTAGCTTCATACAATATCGAAGTTCACCGTCAGTCCGCCGAAGAGTTCTTCGGGTACACCCCCGACACCTTGCCTAGTACAATCGAGCCCGGATTTTTGATCCACACATTCTCCCAACACACACAACCTTTTAGCGTTCTTTCCCCTCTCGAAAATGAAACCATCGACTCCAATTATCCTTTGCTGCCATACCTAGATCTCGCCAGCCAGCCAGGTGACGACCAAGAGCCGGCGATTGGCGATTTTATGTTGTGCCTCATGAGGACACTCGAGTTCCAAGAGCAGGGGAATATCGTACGTATACGAGCTCCCTTGTCTTTTGCCCTTCATGGCGAGAACGAAGACTCGGTGTTGATCGACTTGTGTCTGATCCAATTGAATACCACCATCCTAATTATTGTCGAAGAAAGCCTACCCGTCGTAGACATCGACAATCCAGAAGCTCGGGTCATCGCCAAAGCCATTGCTGCGTTTCAATATAACAACAGAATTCGACAAAACAAAGGCTTCGACCCGCTTGACTCCATGACGTTTCCTGCGATCGTCACCATCGGTACTGTTCCTGTATTCTATAAAATTCCAGTCACTCGGCAGTTGGAGAACGCTGTTGCCAACGATACATATCCTACCAACAAGACGGAAGTCTTGAAGTGCATGGTTGAGCTTCCCTCCCATAGTTTGGAAGAAGGAATGGATGTTCCCGAATTCCGACGGGAGATTTTGCGGAATTACGAAGCGTTCCGACGGTTGTCGAAGAAATATTGGCAATGCTTTGCCATTTAATCTTAAACTCATACGCAACGCTTCGATATATTCATCATGTTATTTCTCGAGATAATCTTCATTTATCTGCGTCCTTGCTAGCATGTGTTTCGAATTAGTAACTTTTAACTAATAGAAGGATCGCTCTGATTGTTTACAAAGCTCTCAGTACTTTTTTTTCTGCCAATACGTCAACTGTTGAAACTTCATTTACAATAAGTTGTATTTGCCCGAATGTAAATGCCAAAGGAGAAGCGTTACTCATTTCGTTTCTTTTTTTAAAAAAGTCTGATGCTTAAAAACACTACTAGTAAGTATGTTGGCACGCATCGTAACGACTGTCCGACTGAAGTGTCGATCGAAAGCAAATTATCAAAAATGTCTTTTATCAACTTACAACGACCCTCCGGGTCTTATTTTGTCCGCGTGCACTGTCGCCTTCTCCTTCTTTGAGTAATAGCACACAAAACCCAGCGATGGCAAAAATCACGACGCTGGTGTATACGGGGACGGTCCGATCCATCATCAGGAGGAACCCCCCAAGCAAGGGCGCAATCATACCCCCTCTATGTCACGAAAAGAAGGATCAGCGTCAAAACGACAAACCAGGTAGAACAACCTTACATGCGTGACAGTGCGGAGGCGATGCCGCAAGCAGTTCCCCGAACTGCGGTCCAGTCAAACGTTGAGTAACATGCTTTACCCCTGAACGTAGTCGACTTCGCACCTTTAGTCCCAAAAATCTCTGGGGTCCAACCATACAGAACGGCCCACATGGCCTGTATTGTATTGCCTGTCAGCACTAATATGAATCTTCTGCAATGCGTAACGCACCGTCGCGCTCAAGCTGATCCCCATAGTGCTGAGTCTTACAGCCCATGTCGATGAGACCAGAGCAAACACAACACAGAAAAATGCCGTAACAAATGTGCTCCCGGCTAGAGACCATCGTCGACCAAGGCGAGACTCTATCAGATAGGCGCCAAGCTAAATTAAAGTAAAGAATAGGGTTCATATAAAGACAGAAGGTCGAGATGACGAAACGTACCAGTGCGCCAGGACATCCCCCAATAGTGAAGATCATCACATCCCATAAGCTCTGTTCCAGCGTTTGTGGCTCCCCAGGTCCTACTCTCGTTTCCAACAACTTTGGGAGAAACACGTTGAACATTGTATACGCTTAAACTGTGTAAGTGCACAGATTGGTACCCAAGTATAGACACCAACTCACCCAGAGACATCGCCCACCATGCAATCCAGACTAGTATGGTAGTTCTGAGCCATTCAGGAGATAGCACCAATGCTATCCTCCCCCACCAAGCACTTAATGGTCGCCTCACCCAGCGGGGAATCAACCAATTTATCTTTCGTTCTAGGACGGATGAAGTACGTGACCCGGACGTAGACAACCTGCGCCTTCTCGCGTATCGATGCTCTGAAATCTCATCAGGCAGCAACTCCCCAATAGATGTCCGAATAGGCGTCGAAGGTGACGGGGGAACGCTATCAAAGCTTCTACGAGGCGGAAACGATACGGGAGGGAGTGACTCTGCCACAGGCGTTGTGAAAGCATGAGAACTCAATTTGGTCGGTGTTTCTCCCGTAGATGAATATGCAGTGACCAATGCAAGCCGTGAATTTCCTTGAGTACTCTCGTTGCTTGGCTGCCGGGGCGGTGATAAAATATGGCTATCTTCGATGACGCTTGCGTCCAGCACAGTCGAAGAATTTGCACGAACGCGAGTTTCCAAGCCTGGAGTGTCTACTTCTATAGATGATGCCTTGAAGAGTGGTCCTGACATATGGGGGTGATGGTCCCGCACGTCTTCTAGTTCAATCTCGAGGTCTGATCCATTGAAACGGGATATCATCTGCAACGATTTTACAGCATCCTGTGGACGCCCAGCGTGTACCAGGTAGCGCGGTGATTCATGCAGACGGAAGAAGACTATCCGGGCTACGAACATGAACAAAGTCTGCGGGAGTTAGGATGGATTTGGCACTGTGACGAAGATAGACGTACGATTAACCCAAGCGATATAAGTAGGTATTTCCATCCCTGGTTGTGCATCTTTGCGTCACAGGGTATTGTCGTACCAGACGGACAAGAATTTCCCGGCAGAACCAGCAACGCCACCAATGCTGACAAAACGGCTCCGAATGAAAAGAAGACTGATAGTGCGGTCACGAGGTATTGCTTATCCTTGGGCATATGTTCCAGCAACAGGGTGCCATCCGTGGGCATGGATCCCTGGAAAAGAATAAAATAATAAGAACATTGCACCAAGGGTGCAGAATTTACTCACTCCAACAGAACTTCCAAGGAAGAACAAGGTGAGGCAGAGGATGGGAAAGGAATTGGCCAACGACGTAAGGAGCCCGAATACAGCAGTGAAAAAGAGGGTTGCATTGAAAGCCGTACTTCTTCCCATAATGTCAGAACCTGCAACTAAGATGGGTGGTGGAGCATAGATTCAAAAGTACACGTACAAGTTCCCCACCCAACTGCGCCAACCATCATCCCACCAAACATGGCCGACGACAAAGCTCCAATGTAACTGTCAGGTACTACGCAAAAGGATAAGCTCATACATGTTTGAGTTTAGACGACGAGGTTCACCTGCGTAATGCTGTTGTATTCGAGGTAGCGCTATAGCAATAGCTTGAATCCACATCTGTATAAATCCTTCAGAAATCAAATGGTTGAGGCGAAAAGTGCAAACGTACGTTGTCGGCCATCCATCCTACAGACGAAAGAGGGTTAACGGTGTCCCAAATTTATCCAACACGCCATCCTCACCAAACCCACATAACCCCAGCAACGTCCATTGATAACTCCCCATCCCTATTCTATCTATCGTTTTGTCGAGCTGTGTTCGTAGGATGAAAAAACGTTCGTTAGGAGACCAAAGCTGAGCGCTGAGCAGACGCATACCGGGGTCCGACTGTCATAGTCATTGCCTAGCAGGTGGTCCTGCTGATCGACGTCCCCATCCTCAATTTGGTATATCGTGGTATTCGCAGAGCTCGCGAAGTGAACGGTGGCATCTGAGGAATATGGGGGCATTACATTTACGTCGGGGAAGAATAGGAAGGTTGTAGGAGTATGTATAAGCTAAAGAGTCGCTCTTCTAAATATGATGTCAAATGCATAAAATTCCCAAATACGGTATCCTGGCCGCTCGGCATTTGTTGCATGAAGATTTCGAATTCGTACAGCAGCGTAAACGCAGATGATTACTATTACATATTTTTCAGAGCCAACTACTACACCTGTCCATTGAGATTGAAGTCGATAACCCTCACCGCCGACGGTGTTGTCCCCGAACTTTTTAGCTGGTAAAGAATGGAGAGCACGCCGCTGCTAGTGACTCTCGCGCGATCGACGGTTACCTCTCCAAAGGCATTCAATCCTTGAGCAACTCCATCATATGCCAGAGTCCAATCCGTCCATCCAGATGCTTTGCTTGCGGTAACGATGCGAACGTAAGGCAGGACCACGTATGCATTGTCGGATTTATCGAGGACGATTTGCGAGCGGCCTACGGCATTAATGGCAAAAGGAATCTCCATCTTGGTGAAGGTGCCGTTCGTACTGCGGAAGACGTGGAACGGGCGTGCATTCGCAGTGCGATTTGCCTCGTAATTTGTGACGCATTGCCCAAAGCGGCCTGTGGAAGTACATTTAAAGCGACGAACGTTGACCTTAGTAATAATTTCCGACCTGGAACGTAGGAGATAATAGCATGAATTTGCCCTGCAGAGTCGACGTCTTGAGACTCTTGATTCATTAGACCGTGGTCCGCATTAAGGCTATCGACAATTATGCCTGCAGTATTGACGTTGACAGGAGTAGATCCTGAAATTCCAATAGCGGCTCCAGCGCTATTCTTCCATGCACGACCTAATAATACAGTACGTGTTAGTCGAGAATTTTAGTTGTTAGAATTGTCTTACCTTTGTTTTCTGAATAGAAATAAATCGTATCATGGTTTGTCAACCCCCCACTACTGCACGAAACAGCACCATTTTGCTCTCTCCAAGTACCCGTGACGTGGGCTTTTGAGAGTCTGTATGTGAATCCGTGAATATAGAGGTTGCGCGCTGTGCTAGTTTGGCCGTTGGTAGATATATAGGTTCCTGTAGCCGAGGCCCACGATCCGACGTTCGACCAAGTGCCACCGTTGTATTCCGCGAGCTGCGTCGCACCGTTTCCAGATACCCCCGAGCGGAAGACGAATTGCAGAAGATTATCCGGAGTTACAACAAATTGAGGATAAGTGATAGTGCTGGCGATCAAGTAGAAGTCAGCAAATATCGAACTAAAACGGAAATGACTCCGAAGTGTTATCTGACCTCCCGACATTGAGGTTCCCAATTGTGTTAGTTATGGCACCAAAGCGACTCGCATCCCAGCTCGCACCGCTGGTCGCAAGTCCAGCCTCTGAGCTGGTGTAATAAACTTGAGTACTATGACAATCCAGCGCCACGTGGATTTTCCCGTCCGCTGGAGATACTCCGAGCGCGATGACGTTGTGGGAGTCGCTCGTCGATAGCTTATGTGGTAGTTGGAGGCTTATCCATGCACCCGAAGGAAGCTGCCTCCTCGCCAGCATCGCCATTCCAGAGGAAGTATACCATCCAGCGTATTGCCAATTCGAGGGGGACATACAAAACGAGACACTGTCACACTCATCCCACCTCACCACACTCACAGTCGGGCCGGCCACACTCATCTTCGGCACACCACACTCATCCTCGGCCGAGCACTCTGGACCGGATGGGACCAAACATGAGAACATCTTAGTTTAGGAATATTATAGAGGAAAAGAGGAAGTCTTGGACATAAAGTGAGATATCATACAGAATGTAACATGTTTTGTGAAGAGAATTCAAATTTTAACTATGGAAGTAGCATTTCGACCTTTTTTTGCTATGTACAACCCATTCTTCTCTTTCCCTACGCCCCCGCACGCGACTTTCCAGGCCCCCAGCGGACAAAAATTCTAACTCAGCTTTCCAGCACCATGTGCACGTTTTTCAGTTCATGTAACAACCTTTTTATGACCGATCTTTGAATTATTGTATATCAAGACTACATTGAGGATAACCAATATCAATCTTTTTGGATCTACGTCCGACTTTCCACATTTACGTCCATCTTTTCAGGTTCATTAACGGAATCTATGCGAATGGCAAGGAAGGGGACAAGCACCGCATGAAGACTCCCTGTGCAGCAGTGCTGGAATGGTGGCGATGTTTTGCTGGAGGTGATGCTAATGAGGGAAGTTGATAGTGGCGAGAGGCTAACATGATTTTGAAGATGAGGGTAAAAACTCTATTGTTTGAGACCAAATCTTTGAAGTTGTATGTCCAGTGTCCTGAACTAATGGAAGTATCCATTATGTAAATTTTGCATGCATGCACGCAACTCGAGAATGCGTCAGGACAATTTTTAGAGGGTATAGAGATGTGGTGCACATAAATAAGTTGCTGGGAGACATCTTTCGATATAATCCCCAGACCAGAACCTATACCAAGAAGTGAAAAGGGGAGCAAATACAATGTAAAATGATACCTCTAATGCTTTACACACACTGAAACAGCTGAACATTGAATTTTGTAGAGCTGGCGCCTAAGATTTTCTATTTTTAGAACGATGCAGTGTTGCTTGCCGTACTTGACTCCCAGCATCCCAGAGCTTGTATAGACAATCTATCATCACTGCCCCCTTCCATTGTCCCAGTGTGAATAAAGGTCCATAGGTTTTAGCTTAAGTAAGAGTATAAGGCACGATGTAGCACTATATTCGTCGAAAAATGGCCTTCTGTTTTGGTCTGAAGGGAACCTTCATAAGTAGCTGAGATTATGACGATATAAAAACATAAAGATGAACACAAAAACATGGACATAGAGTTGAAAACATAGACATGAATTCGAAAACGTGGACATGGAGTTGAAAACATGGACATAAAGTCAAGAAAACATGAACTTAGACACGAAAACATAAACACGAATTGAAGATGAACACTAAATTTAAAAGGACAGAGATGGACTCAAAAGATGAACATAAAATCAAAAATTGGACGTGTCGCAAAAGGGTCAGAGAACCAACATTTTGGCCAAAAACTGCCAACTGATCGTGGTTTCAAACGTGAAGATGGGACATAAACATGCTTTTAAATGTGGATATATTTTTGTCCGCTGAGGCCCTTCATACGCGACATCATGGCACCCAACAACGACGATGCGCTATATCTGCGCAATATCTCCCAAGGGCTCCTTGAAGAATTCTGTAACACGGTAATTACCTTCCTATCACCGTCTTCTTTGATCGTGATTGACACGTTCCCACTGGTGTCAGATTTTCAACACCTTGTACATCACATCTAATCCAGCCAAGTTTCTCAATACCGACTGGGTCAATGTCAAGGACTTGAAGGCCTTTGTTGCAAGCCTTTCCAGGCCCCCAGCGGACAAAAATTCTAAGCCAGCTTTCCAGCATCATGTGCACGATTTCCTGTTTATGTAACACCCTTTTACGGAACCGTCTTTGAGTTATTGCATATCAAGGCTACGTTGAGGGTAACCCACATCCATCTTTTTGCGTCATTTCCATCTTTTTGCGTCATTTCCATCTTTTTTGCATCCATGTCCATCTTTTCATGTCCATGTCCATCTTTTCGTGGCCATGTCCATCCTTTCGAATACATGTTGTAAGTCCTATGTTTTCTATGCTGTAAGTTATGCTAAGGAATTTCAATTGCCATTGGAATTGCTCTCATTAACATCTTACTTAAGGGAAACAAACTACTATATACTTTTGCTTACACAGACGTAAAGTACCATTAATGTTATTATTACCTATCATATATGGACTCAGGATGAGTCGCGTTTCAATGGTCAACCAATAGTTCCCCCAGCCTACCAGAGCCGATAATGAAAAGTGCAAGGAGAGTAACACATCCTCGTAGAATCCGTCTGTCGAAATCTATCATGAAGTCGATGCGGAAAGCATACCTGACCCCAATGAAGTCTGGAAGAGTGGGCCAGAGTCGAATAGGAACTGTTCGAGAGCACCGAAGAAGCGAATGTAGCGAAGGAGATACATGGGTGTTGACATGAGTTTTGGCCAGGCTCACAATGGGATCATGGGATATTCGCATTGCGAACAGACCGCCAGATCAATATCAATCGTAGTAAGAGTGAATTGCTCAAAGTGCCCCTCCCCAGTCCAACCCACAGTAGGGATACACATACCTAGCGGAAATAAGATAGAATCAGTGTCAAATCAGCGTGCAAGGGTGTCTGATGATAAGAAATGAGCAAGCATATCATGGACTCGCATATAAACACCAGCACATGCCAGACAAGCGGTGGACTTGCGATGGACTTGGTATGTCTGATTAGTATTTGTTCAGAATGTACTCCTTGCAATGATGCCGTTGAGTCGAGTGAGAGTTGTTGCATGGGTAGCATCTAGGTATTTGGTCAGTGTGTCATGTTCTAACAATTGGCCATCGCGTCGCTGCTGGTGACGGATATGTTGCTGTGTGCATCCCTCTCGTCGGCCCAATTGTTGAGAAAGTCCACTATGCCGTTTGCGCCGCGCTGTTGTTGGCGATGTCGATGATGCCGTCGAGTAGGAGCCTGAGCTGCGGTCAGAAGCCAAGAGACTCGTAAAGAAGCAATGGCGGCACAGTCTGCGTCGTTCCCGGGGCCATGGCAGCTGCAGGTCCAAGTATGTTCGTCGTTGGAGGTGAAGGGAGATCAGGGCATCCAGCCGTGATCACGGTGGCTAATAAGGACAAACAACAACGCTAATTGCTTGCCCCACTGTCATCAGGTAAGGGCACACCAAAACACGAGCCATGGGAGCAGCAGAGTCGACTCTAACGCCCTCTTTGGATTTCGACAGCTTGGACTTGTATTTGATTTTAGGCGTCTCGGAGGAGGCTTCTGAAGATGAGATCAAGGTAGGCCTTACTACAGAATCTTTCAAACAGGGCCTTCATCACTGATGGGCGTCTATAAATCGATAGCGAGCATACCGTCAACGCGCGTTGGAGACTCATCCGGACAAGAACATTGATGATATGGAAGGCGCGACGAAGAGGTTTGCGAGGGTTCTAGAAGCCTATGAGGTGCGTAGTACCCTGTCTTTCTTACTGCGAGACGACTGCTGATTCGCGGTCATGCGTTGCTAGACACTGTCAGATCCAATGGTGAGCTTTCTACTGCTCATGAAATTTCTATTTCGCTGAAACATCCAGACCACGCTCTAGAGTCGATCCGTGTATGACTACGAGAAAGCGAACCCACCTGCTGCCAAAACACCACAAGAACCCAACCCTACCGACTCTGGATTTGATTCGATGCCAGGGAATAGGCGCTGGGACGCCCCTCGACCACCATCAAGCGGGTGGTACAACTGGCTCTTCTCGGGCTGGAGTTGGCAAACGCCAACCGACCCCCTATTGCGCTACATCCCCGAAGAATATATCGCTCGCAACTCGCACGTGGAACGTCCTCACGGGATCTCGGCGAGGGATATCTGTGAGTACTTCAATCTTGCTGTGCAGAAAGCATCCTGGCAGGAGAATGGTCGCGATCAGGTACGTTGCGTATCCATTAGCTCATAATGGGCACTGAGCCTTTCATTTCTGAATAGAGCCTATTCACCCTCTTCCGAAACCTATTCGAGTGCATCGCGTACGACGAAATGAAATGGGCGAACGACTTCAGTGGCCAGATCCCTGACTTCGGCTGTGGCAACTCCGCATGGTGCCCAGAGGATGACCGCAATTCCCAGCATTACGCGCAGGATTTCTACGAATACTGGTTGAACTTTGACACGCGCAAGTCGTTCGAGTGGATGAACCCTTGTCAGGCGCCGCCCGGGCTGGAGGGGTATCCTGAGGTCCAACGGTAAGTCTCAAATTGCCGTCATGATAGACGCGCATTATAATGCGCGTCCTTACGTTCCCCTCCGCTCTTGCCAGAAAACTCGCCAAGGAGAACCGGAAGGCGCACAAAGCATATCAGGAACAGTATAGGGAAACCATCCAGGTATGTACACGTCTTTCTCTGGTGATGATACTGACAAGGCCCCTCTCACTTTTCTTTCCTTATCCTTCTGTTTATCCTCAACTTGTCTATTAGAACATTGTCGATCTTCTCCTGCGCGGAGACCCCCGGTTCTTGATGCATGTCTACATGCGGCATTACACGCAAACACCCGATACTGGTGGACCCACGCGGGGTCCAGATCCGAATATTTTTTACCAAAAGTACATCAAGCGCATGTGTGGTCGCGCCGCCCGCCCGAAGCGACCGCCAGCGCAAGCTATCTCATTGTTGTATATATTTGACTCTCAGTTATTAAGATGATGTATCATTGTTTTTACCATTAGAATTTAATCTTTTTATAATACATTTTGCACATATGTATATTGTGCATGCATCTTGCATGCCAGGAGTGACATGAAGTATACAATGTGAACGTGGATTCGAAAACGTGGACACAAAGTTGAAAACATGGACATTAAGTTGTAGAAACATGGACATGAAGTTGAAAAACGTGGACTTGAATACAAAAACATGGACTTGAATTGAAGATGAACCCAGAACTCAAAAGACAGAGCCAAAGACTCAAAAGATGAACATAAAATCAAAAATTGGACGTATCCCAAAAAGGTTAGAAACCAACATTTTGGCCAAAAAGTACAAATTGGTCGTGGTTTTAAACGTGAAGATGGGACATAAACATGCTTTTAAACGTGGAGATAATTTTGTCCGCTGAGGCCCTTCATACAAGCCAAAAAACAGTGCGTCCTAGTACCACTTCAACGCGCGACAACACCGCCACCGACGCGCCCATTAACGTCAAACGCGAGGCGTCGCCATACCCCATTAAGCTTAAACCAGCCACGGTTCGCTTAGACTTAGGCGCGCATGACGCGTCAAAGCTAAGAACGCGTACTATCCACGAGAATGGGAAAGAAACAATCGAGATCCTCACTGATTCAGAGTCGGAACCTGACTCTGATATAGAGGTGATAGAAAAACTCGATGACCCGGCTGAAAGCAGCGACACGTTGGTGGCAGATTTGGACTTCGATTTGGACTCCGAGGACGAGTCGGACATCATCGACGGCCGTGGGATAGACTCAATCCACGATCGTCAACCTTCTGACACCGTGTGGCTTGACCCAGGTCTTACGTCCACCATCTCCTACCAACCCGACTATAAACTCAATAGGCAGCTTGTCGTGGATCGTCTCGAGTTTCTCGATAGAATTCCTACATATTGGCCAGTACCTCGTGTCCCCACTGCCTATATCGTCGACCTTAGGGACTCAAAATTCGACATTTACAACGAGAAGGGAAAACTTATTCCGGTTGATGTTCTCATCAGGAACAAAGTATGTCTCTTACTTTTTACGACTCTATTATCACTAATTCAAATAGGACCAAGATTCATACATTGGCGGTTCGGGCGAAGGCGACTCAAAACCAGAGCTCGACATCTTTACTGGCCAGAAAGAAAAAGCTCGAAGGGTTCGGCTTCATTGTGCGGGAGTTCATGCATGCGAACATGTTAACCCTGATCTACTCGACGTCGAACGGTACGAGCTTGATCCCCAGTCGCTCAAGAAGGTTGTCGATGCGCAGGTTCAGTCTCGCATCGATGAAGCAGATACACCTGAGAAGCAGGCGGCTATGTGGGTGCCCACTTTCATTTCCTTCAATTTTTACTAAGCATTTCTATAGTTTTTTTTCGGTAGTAAGTGCAACATCGTGCAGCGATGATTGCAATGGCCGTCCCATAATGAAGTCAAGAAAGAAGGCGAGTTATTCAGTTCCACCATTTTTAATTTTATCACTCGTTAAGCAGTCATTCCAGTCCGTCCCGGGCGAACCTACAAGATATTTCATTACCTGCGAGAACTGGACTCCGACCTCCAGAAAACATCGGACAAGCAGTATCCCTGATTCTATTGACATACAAATACTTTCCCGACTCTTTGCAGGCAAGCCTATCAAAGGGTTCAACTCGGAGACTCCCCTCGTTTGTGGCCGCATTGTCCCTGCTCACGTAGGAGGAAAATTAAAAAAGTGTCGTACGTTTCGTTTCATTGATAGCACAAAGTCCACTTCATTTCTCTTAATATGACTATTATCAGGTTTTCCGCAGAGATGCCTTTTTGCCCACAAACGAGCCCGAATACAGTGGAATCACAACGGAAGATCCAGCTATCCTCGTGACATATTTCATTCGTTTATGCTATACACATGCAAAGCGGTCAGTCATTGCATTTGCTCGTATATCACTCGACTAACAATTACCGGTTCCAGTGGTGTACTTGAACTGAAGCCCCATGTCTCACAAGATGATTATAATCGACTCATCAATTTTGTTTATCTGGAGTCCGAGGAACAGATCCAGGAATTTTCGACGTGGATTCAGGGCCTCGAAATTCCGAAGGTCAAAGGTATATTTTCTGTTACTTCGCTATGATTCTTGTTGTCAATTATGCTTATTCAAATTTTGCAAGCATGGTGGAAGCATAAAACTGACAACTCGTGGATCCTGTCCTCTCTGATCAAATGTCGTTCAAATATGAACGCTGAGGATTGGGCCCTGACACAGGCATCGACTAACATTGGCGAAGGACAGCATCACTTCACAAACATCAACACGGGTGTTCATCTCTCGCTTGTCGAAGCAATTATAACGTGAGTATCAGCTTTTCAAGAGCACATTCATTGAACCAATATTGTTCTGCAGGGCTCGAGAGCTCGACGAAAAGACAGCTCTAGAAATTCAAGATAATTTATCATCTGGTGTCCTAAAGAACAACCGCAATGACGCATATACACGACTTTTCCGAGGTGTCACGCGAGCTAATACTGTAAAGCGTAAGCAAGAAGAAGCTCGAGAGCGTGATAGTGCGGGCCAGAAGCGACGACTTGAGATCGAAGTACTGAGGCAAGCACAGAAGGAAAACCGTGAACGCATCAAGGAACTTTCGATGCAAGATAAAGAGGAAGGTAGCAGTCGCAAAAGACAGAAATCTTCAGCCTCGAAAGCCGAATCAAGCTCCAGTGGATGTGCCCAAGTTTCGTCGCAGTCAGCTCAACGATCAGGTGTATCACGTACTTTGGGTAGGTTGATCTTACACTGTTCCTCCTGACAGTAATTGACTCTTTCTTCGGATATTATACAGCAGATGAAGCCCTTACTGTGAATTCAATCACTGACGCTGTTTTGGATGCACCCATTGACTACTCAATCTTCGCTCAAGGTATTTTCAATTATTTCTACATGAAACATCGCTCAAAAACTGTGAATGATAGACCCTCCTCTTGTCTATATGGACAATTCATTCAACGAATTTGATGACTTTGCTCTTGCTGCGCGTTGGGGGGCAGAGAATTTGCCTGCGCTTCTTGACATCTCTAACAATACCAATGTCTCAGCATGGTCTGGCGAAGAGCAGCAGGTAATGCAGGGAATGGGCAGCAGCTCAACGGATATGCACTTGAACTTGAATCAGCAGGGTATGGAAAGCATGTGGACTACACCTCTTAATGCTACACCTCTCGACGACGCTGTGTTCGACAAATTTTTGGAAAGATTTGGGGATTATTAGTCTATTGTTCGTCAAAGTACTATCTAATTCTAGTAATACCTATCAAGTAGGGGCCTTCTTTCATCGACATGTGTCCCGCTTCCAGAAGTTTGCCATAGCATCAAAGAGGTCATGGTGGTTGGAATTCAAGATGCAGGCACGCGTTTTTTTATGATCCTTTTCTGGACCGGGCCGGATTCCCTTCTCCGAATTCTTGTCTTCTTATTTACGACTCACGAGTTCGAGATAACTTACAGATAAGACCATCTATATATATATTGAACAATACGTGTAGATATGCTGGTGTTTGAGTTTGAGTTTCTATGTTACGGGCATGGTGTAAATTCAGCCATTGACTAATTTGACTTTGGAGGACTAAAAAGACGCTAAGTACATGTACTCGTACGCGCCCTTGTGTGACGATTTTCAACTCCCGGGCAGTTGAGTATTTGTACCTTGCATTCTAGTATACTTACACATGCACATGCACTCGTGCATTCGTTACATCCTGATCCTGATGTCAAGGGGTCTAATTCTCTGTGCAGGCATTTGCTTTATTGATCTAATTATAGACAGGGGTTTCTGGTGAACGGTCGAAATGGGTGGACAAACACATCTCAAATCCATGAGCCTGCCCATTATTTACGCCGAATAAAATATCGGCAGTCTCACTTAGTTTATTATTGTCAAACGTGTCCTGGAATAGCGCAGATCTTAGCATATACATAGAAGTATAATCCCCATATCGCCGCAAACTCTATAAGTCACGGGAACCTGCTGTGGGTAGAATGAATTTGATACATGATGCACACCTTCCCGCTCTAACTCTTGACTCTCATCTCTCACTTATATCAGGGAAACGATAATTCATTGCTCGAGGAACCTGCGCTCTCAACGAAATGCCCGTCCATTTCAAAGTTGCCCCCCATGACGCCAACGAAATGAAGAATTTCCGTTCTTTGGAGACCGCAGATCAACTGCTGCACCAAACTTGGGGCGCAAAGGACAGGAGAAATCGAAGCGCTGAGGTATTGCAGACCTCGTACGGTAATCTGTCGGATATTGCACCAACGGGGAATGGATTTGTTAATACCGTAAAAGCGGCCTATAACCAGCACTATCACTTGATCATTAAGTGAGCATCTTTCTACCCAGTCGATACGTTTAAAGACACTAATATATGAAATCTGAGATCTGAGACCTGATGACGTTTGGATGGCAATTCTTGCCCAGTTCAATTTCTAGTAAGCCCTCGGGAAATACCATTTTCTTCTATTATTACTCATTATTTCGCAGCGTCAACGCGCACGCTGAAGACCTCCGCCACATGTTTGTTACACATGAAGGAAAAAAAGAACTTGTCATAGGCGCAGTAGGGTCTCGACACTCCGTTGATTTTGGGGCCCTTGCGGTACGAATGACGAAAATGATAGATGAAAATGTTCGTAACTTTTCGTACTTTTCGAAGCACTTGTCGTTCATGTTCAGACTTCAACCCTTGTAGGTCATCGACAAGGATCTAAGAGATTGGATCCTGCCGGATTTCTCGACTACGACAGTGAACAACAAAATTGTGTGTGCCGTCTATATGATGGCCACGCTTAAAGAGTACGCTTAATATTGCTTATCTGTCATCTTATACCAGACATTGGTAACCAACATAAAGGTATTTCTCCTATCGGATGATGCTCTCATGTGGGATCCCCTCAGTGATATTAGAAGGCGAAAAGTCCGACTGGGAAAAGTTACTCTCCCGAATCGACAAACTGAGAGAATTTGGAATGGAGCCGGAAGCATGGGCATTCCTCCTCCGACCCATCCTCAGTCGCTTCGTAAATGCATTTGATGGCAATCACGACATAGAGTTCTGGGACAAAGTATGTCACTAAGAAAGACGCGGATCGGGCATGAATCACCTCTCCGGTTGGATAACCGCCTTTTGCGTTTGGAACAGTAAAGGCACATGGCGTGGTCCATCGCCTATCAGGACCATATCACATAACATTTTGTCAGGGAAGAACGTGTGCGTTCTGGATGGCGTCGAATATGGGAGGATAGACGCCAACAACATACCTCCCGGATTTTGCGAGGTTGATGTCAAGCTCAACGATAACGGGGCGGAATTTGACTGCATGATGGTCTCAGGCCATTTAGCATGGAAGGCCGAAGGCGATAAGAAAGATACGGTAAGGCCCAAGCCTGGCTGGTTTATGTTCGTTAAAAAGGCGGAAGCGATGGAATCGGACGGAGTTTTGGACGAAGATATTTAACTTCGTCCGAGCAGGGTGTACTATACGTACTCTATACTATATTATTGCAGACACTTTGAATGTATTAGAAATCTTCACGCCCCAGACCTATGTATGTATTGGGAGCTGCGCAAAAAATGTACTCTACTTTGATATCCTAAAAGGGTAAATGGTATTCTATAACGGGTCAAATGGAGGCGGAGTGTTTATATGTAGTTACACGCAGTACATACGCTTCCGTATTGCGTAGAGGTACCCTGGCCATATTGGAGCGCTTCTTGATACAAGCTTGGCTCTGTTCCCAGCCGATACACCAAAGAGGGAAAATAAAACCGTCTCATTGTGTCGTGAAGCACTTTCCTATTTTGTTGTCGAGATGGTTATCTGAACTATCGAGCGAAATAATGGGCTTATTGTTCTCAAGGTTAATTAGGCGAGTCAGAATATTCGCATGAACGCTCTTCTAAGTGCAATCTTTCGACAATATTACCCACGAAGTTCCGAGCTACTGATAATCGTCAGACATATTACTGGCGAAACGAAGGTTCAAATTAGAACTCCAATGTCCATTACAGATTGGAAACATGCTAATTACTAATATTATAACGAATTGACACGGTCGTTCCGTGATGTGAGAGGCTTAGAAGCACAGGTGACGATGAACGTGTACGTCCCTTGTACTTGACTGAGGCGAAATAAGTATATCGCATCATAATCGAAGATGCGTTGCTCCAGGACGGCGATAAATGACCATGATTTATTGCTGTCTTCGATGCAAATTCCCCCCAAGTGCCAACACGCAGCTGGCTTCTTGAGCGCCCATCACTATTAATAGATGTCATTGATGGCTATGGTAGTACTTTGCACCTCGTTTTCCGCATGAGATCTTATACTCAGAAGTATAAGTAAGGGTCGCCTTCGTGCTCATAAATAACTCACAAAGTTGTTTTTCTTTCAAGATTTTATCTGGACTCTCATACTCTACGATGTTTTCAAGGCTCTCTTCGTTCGCTGTTGTCCTCCTTGCGGCGGGAGCAGCTGTGGCCGCGCCCCTTATCATAAACACTCCGTATGCCCCCAAAATTTGTAGCAAGTATTCGATCGGTTAATTATCTTCCGCGCTTTAGGGTCGACGTGGTCTCTGGCCAACCTGTCCTTATCACTTGGAGCGGTGGAGCTGGTGATTATATTTTTTTTCATATTTAAATAATTGCCCACGGATATTAATCGCAATCACTTCTTTTAACAGCTCCATTCACTGTAGTCAGTATACGCACCAAGATTTATCTGGCCCCGGAGCGTACTAATAATTCTCTTTAATTTAACTATGCGGTTGACAGAAGTAAGTCTCTGTAGAACATAGCTTTCGCTGCATCATCTAAATCTAAATTCTTTCGCGATTGGTTAGAGTCAATGAGTTCGGACCTCCACCAGTTGTGGTCGCCACCTTTGGGCCCCTCGATAGTACCTCTGTCGTATGGAACGTAGATGTACCAGCGGGTATGTGTTTCCGTTCTATTATTTTTTTAAATCGATCATCACGACTCAACTTGACAATGTTACAGGTACTGTTGTGGACTTTTCCGTCCAGGACAAGCATAACGCCCTTGCCCAAAGTGGCTCAACAACCGTCCAGTAAATGTGTTGTAGTATTAATCAATGGAGAGGCTGCGCCAACAAGCAGGAATCAGTGATTTATGTACCTCCGATCGTAAAATAAATATTGTGCAAAGACATGCCTTCAGAACTGATGGAGTGAAAGGAGGAATAAATACTTACGCGCAATGCAAGAAATGATATAGATTATACAAGCCCAAATTGTATACATGAAAATATCCACAGCGATATTGATAGATAATTATCTCAGTCAGTCCCCCAAAATAAATAAAGCTTCCCAACTATTTAAAATTCAGCACAAACGCAATCTTCAATAGACGTATTCCGGAAATTGGGGAGATCGGAGCGCCTCACAATGGCTCTCCGCATATCATTAGGCGCACTGGACCAATGATAATGAAAGACGCCGGGATAATCCACGATATTGAACGTCGTGATCTGAGGGTACTCTGCAGTGACCATATTTGTCAACAGCTCTGATTCTTGATACGGTTGGCGGGTAGTAAGAGTCAACCCGTTGAGCCCGGTGAAAATGTCGAGCCATTCCATGACATATTCCATCTGGCGGATGAAGGAGGTATCATCTTTTTCTGTGATTGGGAGCTCCAAGGTCAGAAGAGAGACCACAGAAAATCCACTCCAGTCGCGATCCTCAGCCACCGAGCTTTGTGGCTTCACGTAGCCGTTATTCGATAGACAGACGTTGAACTTCGGCGCCATCCCCATCTTAGCCAAACGTGCCTTGAGGGCGGATAACTTCATTGCTATGCTGGGATAATGAGCGTGGCCTCGAGTGTCGTCGATGATGAGGTTGACCGCAGAAAGCTTTGGGCATATTATGTTTCCCAACAAATATGTCGCCTGATCTATGTATCCGGTGAATGCGCAGAGATTGGAGAGACGAGGTTGTGCCGAAGTGGAAAGTTCGTATGATGGGGGAGGAAAGCATCCATACTGAGAGGCCCCAAACGTCACTTTTCTCAATAGTGGCAGCTTCGGAAGAAATTCAATCGCGGCGACGACGAAGCCGTCTGCGTTCGCCGCCAGCCGCAGCTCCTGGAGGCCAGGAAGTGCGTCGATGATATGGGGGAATATATAATGATAAAATTCATCCCTGGATATGACGCCAGCTTGCAGATAGATTGAGAGGGACGTGATGTAGGATTGTTTCATCATAGTGAATGTCCACGAGGAGAAAGGAGGGAGAAGAAGGAAGTCGGAATTGAGTTCGAGGGTGGTCAGCTTTATTCTCGTTGTGAGCGAACACGGAAGCGCTGGGACGGCGCTGTATTTGAACATCTCTTTGTATTTCCACCCGTTCCCCTCCAGCTCATTATCCCGAAGCTTCATCTTCGTTAGGCTCTTAATGAGGATGTTCTCGAGGTCGGTATCTTTGAAAAGCTGGAATTTGTAGACTGGTTTTGTCGTGAGTGGATGGGGGTGAAGTATTCGGAGCGCACCACACGGTTTCAACGCAATGGTGTTGAGAAGTTCGAAGAAAGCAGTGACGAAATCCACCACGACAGAGGACCGAAGCGACCAAAATCCTCCTATCGGGAAGAAGATGATACATATGGTCCCAACATAATCAAGCCGGGATATGAGCTGGTTAACGCGTTGGATGCTCCTCCTCAATCCTTCGATGGGCGACAACTTTCGATAGTCCTCGTGTCCATCGGGGCTGTTCATCTGTTTATTATTAAGAATACACAGGAAATGCTTCAACGAATGGATTGAAAAATCGATGGTAAGGCCACTCAATAGATCCCCATGGTCATTGTGTATTGGTCGGATGGTAACAGACTCCTTGGGCGGCACTTTGTTCAACTTCTGATAGAAAATGGGGACCGCGATAGTATTGAAACGACGACAGGTTTTAGCAATGTTCAGGATGGTGTTGGCATTCGCAAAGTCGAAGATAGCCCACAGAAGTTCAAGGGGAAGTGCGTCGAAGGCGGCGGCTGACGCGTTCATGACAGGTGTACAGTGACATGGTGAACTACAAAGGGATATTCGCCTTGTTCAGCTTACCCGGTGCATTCCCACGTCTAAAACGCCAGCAAGTTAGTTGTGAATGGTGCTGGTACACGACTGCTACTTTTGCTAAATAATTAGACCTACAAGCTAAACTAATCTTAATGAAGTCCAAAGCTAGCTCACGACAGCATGCAATCATATCATTAATCGAAATATCCAAACGCCCCCCATCCCACTTTATACTACCGAAGTCCTTGATCACTCGTCAATTCCACCATGGAACCACTCCCCACCCTCGTGGCAGGAGGCACCGCGACAGTGCTCAGAACAGCACTAATACTAGCCTGCGGCTCTGCCGTCGTCGGACTAATCTCAGGACTCATCCCGTTGAAAATAGGCGATCCCTCGGGATCACCGTACTGCTCACGCACCGGCATAGGCGAACTAGGATACGCCGACGGGCCAGCATCGAACGGCCGCGCAGTCGTTGGCGTCGCGACGGAAAATCGTGCGGCCCTCGCAGACAAGAACGAGCCCAGGCCCGAGCCCCACGCCGACAATGGCTTTAACGGGCTCGGCGCAGCGGCCGCAGGAACAGGGTTCGGACTTGTAGGTGAATTACCGGGAAGAGAGTTAGTGCTGGTGAGCGAGAAGGGGCGCAAGTTCTTCCTAGGTGTGTAGTCGCTCTGCTTCGCGGTCTGTGGGATGTCTTCAAGGTCGGCTTTGGAAACCTCAATGGGTGGTGTGCTCGCTCGTGATGACTTCAAGTTATCGGATATAGGTGCAGGAGGGCTGGTATTTGAAGCACTGCGCTGCGCCCATCGTCCGCGTACGCCTTCCACTGCTTTGAAGAAACTTGTCGATCCGACCGTTAGCGTCCGTGCAACGGCTTCTCGAGCGGGCGCCAATTGTTGCTCTAGCTTCAGGTCTTGAATCCCTTCCTGAAGGCGAAGGCCAATATCTGCCACCACTGAAGGCTTTTCGTTACATGGATGCCTTTAATTTTGACCATGTCAGAAAATCCAGCGACATTATCAGGGGCTTGTTCCTACCGTGGCTCCACGATATCGAACAACAAAGGATCCGTTGTTCTCTCCCATACGTCGTACGCGTTGGTCTTCTTGAACTCCGCAATCCACAAAGGATTGAAATCTTCTGTCGAGCTTGGGTGACCTCCTGAACCACCGGTTATCAGCACGCCACTACTTTCTCCCTTCGTCACAAAATCCCGATATTTAACAGAGGAAAGCGCAGCTTGGATATACTCCTCGAACTACGAAAGCAGTCAACAAAAAAGCCCGACTCGATCGGGCTATTTCTTGCGCGCACCTTTGATCTGAGGTAATCATCGCTTCCTTTGAACTGCTGCATCCCTGTAGCAGTTCCATTACTCTCAGCGGTCCAACTCTCATTCACGTCCGTTAAAATATCATCCATCCATTTTCTATCCGCCGGCGTCAGTCCCGCTGAACGCTCTAATTTCGGGTCTCTAAATTCAAAGACGCCTGTATCGGTCTTAAAACGCTTATCAGTACCTGCAAATCGAAGACAGACAACCAGTTACATACATTGACGAGCAAATCCACTTCACTCTGCTGCGTGATAATAGAATTCGTGCAACCGCAGAGCCAGCTTGGGGTATTCTTAATCATATCGATTTGTTGGAGCGGTAGATATGGTTGGAAGAACGCGTCCTATGAAAGCATCAGATTGATTCCTTTAACTGTAGCCAGTGTATGTACCTTTCCGAAGATGTCAAGAGGAAGCCCCATAAATGCCATCATGCTCTTCTGATCGGAGGTCTTCAACGAAGTTGGTCGCGAGAGGGTAGGCGCACGCGCAGCAAGGGGAGGAGATCCGCAGTCGTCCAAAGTCTGGAGCATGCCTGGATGAAATTGACGTAAATTAATGAACCATAACGCTGAATAGCTGGAGCTTACCGGGAAGCAGGGATATTAGCGAATACTGGTATGTGCATAGTTTTTCCACAGGGTATCCATAAAACATAATCTAATGAAGGTCAAAAGCTGCAGTTCAACACTTGGCATGGTACACACCCTCTTCTGTAACATCAAAGCTTTGACAAGCACAAGTGTCCTCTGTCGGAACGTATGCACCAAGTCGCGGCTAATTCAAGATATTAATGAAGTGACGATGGAAATGATGGCGGGTACACACATGCTTGTGCCTGTATGCCATAAGTTATCAGATGGAATGAGAGGATGAGAGGACGTACCCATATAGAGACCACTCTCCGTGAGTTGTGTCCGCAACGAACGCTCCAACGATTCCGCAAAGTCGTCGAGAATACTGGCATCCGTGAAATCTCGTTGGAGGAAGAGTGCAGTGGTCACCACCCGTAGCTTGTCCCGTATCGGCCCAAACACAGGCTTCGACGCGAGGACAACGACCGCCTTCTGAACAGTCGATCTAGTCACGTCTGGGCCCTTGACCAGTAGTGACGATGCCGATATTTGTTGATTACATCTGCCATGATATGAGCGAGCGAGGCAACGGACAACGAAGGAGCGCACGAGATGCCAAATATCGTTGTTGGCGTTGGGCCGGGCTTGACGAGATGGAAATAGGAGTAGTCCTCTGCGCTCTTCAAGCGTCTGTCATTGCCAAATTCTCAAGACTGTCAAGGCAGCAGACATACCAGATGCGCGCCATCTGGAAGTGCCAAGAAGGGCAGGATGTGGGCAACTTCTTCATGCTCGAAGACGTCCCCTCTTGAGTATTCGATGCGGGGTCCAACCTATATCCAAATTATATTACAGTTTAAAGTCCTTGATCAAAGATACGCACGAGATGGTTAAAGTCTACCAAAGCGACGCCCAGCACCAGCGGCTCGGCCGTAGGATTGATCAGCAATGATTCCGGGCGGGCCTTCCGTGACGAAGTCGAAGCAAACGACGTTATCGACACGGCGTCGTCTCTGTTGGGCGGACTCGGTGGATATGTTACTGGCTTGAACTCCCTCGGCTCATCGACGATTGACGGTGCAACCGACGAACTTGGCGTTTCCTTGAGCGCCCCGTGCTCGAACCCCTCCACGTCTGAGAAATCCGCAAACGGATTTGACTCTCTGTGAGATTCGGACCCTGAGCTCTGAGTTGCAAACGATTGGCGGGGGTCGCTCAGTACCGAATTTCGCCGTGACGTGGGTGGCGACGACAGGGATATTGAGAGTTGCGAGGCGGTATCAGCGTCGTCGTCGTCGGATTCTCTCGCAAGCTCTTTGTGGGATATGGAAGGTGATGGTGGGAGTAAAGAAGCCATAAATGAATGACGAGAATGCCGTCGTAGGAGGTATAGATAGTAAGGTGAAAGTGTCAGATGTAGAATGGACTTGAGCTGTGGCCAATAATGTTGAAAAATTATGTAACCATGTAGATCACTGGCGAACGGGCGTACGGGCCGGTCAATCAGACATAATTTTGAGACAAATGCCCTTGACCTGAACCCATTCCTACTGCGCTTCATCTCATTGATACAACGATTCCATCTCACTATCATGGCGAAATCCACTAATTCAGAAAAGCCAATCATGTTCTGGACATCCAAAGATTTGGCTTCGTATAATATCGAAGTTCACCTGCAGTCCGCTGAAGAGTTTCTCGGGCACATCCCCAACACCCTGCCTCGCGCAATCAAGCCCGGTTTCTTAACCTACAAATTCCCTTCTGGGCCGCCTCAACTTTTGCTTTTCGACGAAGAAGAACCAATGAGTTCCATTTCCAATAATTCCCTTCTGTTAAGTCTTTACATTGCGGGTCAACCAGATCGCAATCAAAATTCGGCGATTCAAGATTTCGAGTGTGTGTTTCTGAGCGCAATCGGGTTTCAAGAGCAAACAAATATTTTCCTTCCACGATATTCTATCTCGTTCTTCTGTGGCGAAAAAGAACACACGGTGATACTTGACTTATGTTTATTACAGTGGCGATCAAAAGTATTGCACACCCCTTGCTCGACCTGTATCTCCACAACCACTGACTCGATTCTTCTGATTCAAAATGTACTGTAAACCAGACCTTCTTAGCTACACGTTTATGAAATAAATTTAAAAAAATATAATTAATTGCCTCCAAAATAGAAGAAATGGTAAAGGGTCCACTTTTCAGCTCCGGAATGACGCATGTAAAAAATCTGAAAATATTCGTGGAGGTAGTCCTTAACAATATAAACATAACACAATTTACAGATTGAAAATCGATAGGACAGTTTTTGAGAAAGGTGACCTCAAACTTGGCTATTTTGTGTAATTTTTGCATTTATTACGTCAAAAGGGGGTACTTTGAGGTCACCTTTCTCAAAAACTGTCCTATCGATTTTCAATCTGTAAATTGTGTTATGTTTATATTGTTAAGGACTACCTCCACGAATATTTTCAGATTTTTTACATGCGTCATTCCGGAGCTGAAAAGTGGACCCTTTGCCATTTCTTCTATTTTGGAGGCAATTAATTATATTTTTTTAAATTTATTTCATAAACGTGTAGCTAAGAAGGTCTAGTTTACAGTACATTTTGAATCAAAAGAATCGAGTCAGCGGTTGTGGAGATACAGGTCGAGCAAGGGGTGTGCAATACTTTTGATCGCCACTGTATGTCAGTCAAACATCACCGTTCTCCTTATTGTCGAATCAGGCGTTCCCCACATAGGCATCGACAATCTGGAAGGTCGTGTCATTGCCAAATCTGTCGCTGCTTTTCAATATAACAACAGGATTCGAGTAGAAAACGGTTTGGATCCGCTTGATCGCATGACATTTCCTGCGATCGTCAATATTGGCACTCTTCCTGTGTTCTACAAAATTCCTGTCACTCGGCAGCTGGAACATTCTGTTACCAATGCTCTCCATCACCCCACCGACAAAACGGAAGTTTTGAAATATATGATTGGTACCCCCACGTTGAATGAAGGAATGGAAGTCCCTGGATTCCGACGAGAGATTCTACAAAATTTGGAAGCGTTTAGGAAGGTGGCGAAGGAATGCTATCAATGTTTCGTCATTTAATTCTATATATGTCACGTACGTGTTGCTCAACTTGGGTAGTCAATTAATGGTGGGACCGAACGTCTTCCGAATTCTGATCTATTGAACCGGGATATCATCTATACTTTATACAGATCCAGCGTGAACGAAGTAGCTCGCCGAAGACACAGATCCGTAACATTGAACGATTATAAACGTCGGCCCCGAGGGGCAGGACGTTCATCGCGATATGTCACCATTGGACAATTAGAACTAAATTTTAGCAAAAGGAAGAAGATAGTATACAGAGGGATATCTTGCCGACTCCATTATGCATCGAATGGATACTCGTCACTTACAACACCACCAGCCAAGGACATGTCCTTTAGATTCGCTTGAAATTGTCGCGCACCAATCCTCGCATCGCCTCCATGCGTCCAGAGTGCCCAGTACAATCTATAAGACGCAACTCCTGCGTCCCGAAGCATATCGAACGACTCCCCATACACCCCTCAATCAGCTCCAACGACACAGTCTTTGGATTGTCGGACGATTTCTCCGTAATATGCGTCTCAGCAAGGGAGACCGAACAGAGTAGAGGGAAGTAGACTTGGTCGCCCGGGTTATCAACAGGGAGCTTTTCCAGGATTTCTATGCCAAGTTCTAGCGCGTCCATGAAGGGTTTGCAGGTGTAAGATCCGGCCTGAAAGACGAATAATTTGGGGAGCTTTCCGAAGATCTTCATCATCGTTTCCGGGTTGATCTGCCTTTGTGTTTTTTCTGACAGTTCGAGGTATACGTTTTGGATATCCTGCAGAGGTATAGAACCATTGAAAATGTTGGTTAGGATAAGTTTCGCCGTAGTAGACGCCGTTGACGACTGCTTCAGATACGTGAAGTCGAATTGCAACTTCAACTCCGACTTTCGATCTTTCGGAAGGCCCTGGAAGAACCTAGGCTGAAGAGTAGTACTGTCCGAATCGGATTCATCCTCGGATTGGTATAGAGTGAATAATTGAAATTGAGGAGCAGTTGAATACGACCCGCGAAGAGCCGTGAGCATAGCCGAAAGACCCGTACTGGAAAGTTCATCCTGGAAGCAGTATACCTTCACCTCAGTATTTGAGGGAATTGCAGCTAATCGAAAAAAAGTTTCGAGTTCTGCTAGAACCTTGGAATTTATGGTTAAATTTCGTAGATGGGGAAAAGGTATTCGGTCGATTGTGGCTAAGGACGTCAGAGGAGTGACCGGAGACGCATCGGCGAGCTTTAAAAACTCCAAGTTTGGCAATTTCTTCATGGCGTCGGTGAATTGCTTTTCTGTGGGCCTGTTTTTGTCTGGGATGTACCCAATTGTGAGGTGTGTGAGGACTGGCTGGAAGATCATGGGCGAAGCCCAGTTGATACGACATATTTCGTTTTTAACGCTGCGAAGATGCCATTTAAACCCGTTAAGGGCCTCCTGTGAAGTTGAAAAAGGTCCCATCTTCCGAGCATCTGCGAAAGTCTTGGGGTAGGGCTTGAGGATCAGAGCAACATCTAATTCGAGGAGTTCTAATTGCACGTCAGATTTCGTGATGATGGCATGCCGTATGCGTCTCCACAGGTCCATTTTTTCGTCATCGAGGATACGGAGGCCAATAAGACGTGAGGAATGTTCCATAGCAAAGCGGAATCCGAGAAGATGGTGTTTGGGATTTGGGCCTTCGATATTGACCACAAAGCCCGCATTTTTGGATCTTTTGACGGCCTCAACAAGCCATTGAGGACTTCCGAACATCGGCTCTATCCAGAGACTCGACGATGAGATAGATACGCCTCTCCAATCACGACATACATGGGTGAGTCTCGTCCAATCGGAGTATCGAAGCATTCTTCCCTCGTCGTCCCTCTGTGCGAAGGAAAATATCCTGCAGAGAACTTCAGAAGGAAGGCGAGAGGTGTGGTCTTTTCGTTGACGTTGACGACGCATCGACGCGAGGCCCTGCATGATACTTTCATCGATAAGTCGGTGCGCATCTTCAATTGAGAACCGTCCATCTTTTCTCCAGTCCATATTTCACAGTATAAGTACTGATCTAAGAGCAAATAAAAGCGGCTGTCAAGCCACAAAAAAAAGGTTTAGAGAGCACAGAAACTGGCATTCACATTGTTATCGCGTCAAATTAGTGCGTCGGAAGCAACGCCAGCCCAAAAAAAAAAGTGAAAAAGACGATAACTGAGAGGTGTGGAGATGAGATCAAATGCGTTCACCGTCCAAGATTCGGTCATTATCGCGATGCTGGTCTGAGTTTGTAAATTAGAAACGGAGTTTACTTGAGTAAATCAAATGACATAACCCGTCATAATCTATTTTGGTAACATTTACTACCTCCGGATTCCGGAGCTCAAGCTATTTGGGCCACTCCGTGCTGCGCGTTGCTATTCAATGTTCACACCATAGCTCCTGTAATGCCAAATCTTCAAGAGTTCAAAGTTTTTCTATGTCGCAAATAATACTGATTTATAAAATAGAAACGTATGTTTGTCCAGCAAGGACTAACGACAGAAGAAGCCGGATGCGGTAGCTTCCTTTCTGGGCGGAAGGCGTGCCACTGTAACGTTTCTTGCGATTGGTCGCAGGCGTTGTCCGCGTACCATGACACCGTCACCGATATGATAGCCTGCCTGCTCCATCCCATTCTCATCATCTAACCACCACCATCCCCATGAAAGCCCACATAGCCATATTTCGCGCTCTTGTCCTCTGCTGGCTCTTCTCGGCGACTGTGGCCTCCCCTATCGATGCCCTGCGCTTTGACCTCGGTTTGACAGTGCCGTCGTTTCTGAATTTCCTGCTGCCTGACCCACTGGATGTTCCAATTCCAAATCATCGAGTTTCTGCGGCTTCGTCTGCGACCCCGGATGAATCGGCCGGCGAGATGGTGGGATGGTTCGACCCGCGCGCCAACGGTGGGCGTCTGCTAGATGTGAGTACGCTGCGCCGGGTAGTAGTTGTGAGGGCCGCTCACCGACGAGGCCGGAATGCATAGTACACGACGAAGAAATACGGCGAGCCGCTCAATGTCATCATCTCCGGCTCTTCGGATCCGTATGTCCTCACCGATGAGGGTTTCCACGATTACGCCAAGTACGTGGTGGAGATAATCTCAAGAAATCAAGACTGACTTCCCCAGATCTTTGGGATACTCTGAAGAGTGTCTGGGCATGCACTCTGGGCATTTACATGATGCGAATTTGGGCGACGGCAACGGCAGGACCACCGAGCTGTTCCTTGCGAGGCAGTACTACTTCCCTATCTGGGGTACATGTTGGGAGAGCCTAGCAGGCGGGCAGCACTTCCGTGCATGGAAACAGAATGGCACGATGGCCAACAGCGGCGCTTGGTTCATTGGGTATGTCAACCCACATCATTCCTCGCAATTTATTTATACTCTATCAGAGCGTCCAAAGAGCATGATTCGAGCAGGAACCACGCCATCGTCCCGGACGGGTACAACCTCGGCCGCGACTGGTTCGTCGACCGCGCCATAGAAGGCAGGCGCTGGAAGAGCATGTGGTGGAAGGCCGATTTGGCATGGCGCAACGATCTTCTCGAGGAGGGCAGAAAAGGTGCGTTGGGCGCTCGTGCTCGTCCTCTTTGTGATCCGGTTCCAGGACTGAATGATTTACTAAATTGTATCTGTCATCAATTGACAGGCGTTAATCATGGGATCGCTCAAGATGGGCGCGTTGCTATTCTTACTGTCCATCGTCTCTGAGCCTACTCTTCCTCTTTCGTTTTCCTCTCGCTCTGTCTCTGACATTGTACTTTCTTTCTCTATGGCACACGCGCACCCCATGGTTCTGAATTCGTTCAGTCCATGAGCTCTATAGACCACTGCAATGTTTTTATTCCGATGTATTTATCGCTCTCTAAGGCTCTCTGTGACTACCCGTCTGTATATCACGACATTCATGACGTTCATCATTATGTATTCCCCATTATCTTTACCTGTGCTCGTTCATGTAGAGTACATAGTTTCTATCTGTATATACGCTACCCTGGTTGACAATCATACTAGTGCTTTCTTAAGATTTTGCTGCATATTCACACGATGACACAAGGTGAAGGTCACCACCTCACCTCCCGTTTACATCTCTTTTTTTGCGTACTTTCACGTATTTCTTAGTATCCCTCTTGGTGTTGCGATTCAATAGGTCCACTTCAATTTCAAAAGTGTGAAGGGATACCCAGAAAGCAACTTACCATAGTGGTACTGCATTCGTACCAGACGGAACTTCAGCCATCTGCTGGCAATTGTGTAGATCATCACGTTGTATTCATTCCTATAATTTTTACAATTTTTCCTTCTTTCTCTATTATAGACCAACTTCTTGTCCAAGTACAAAATTCGCGAGCTTCCCAACAATCAATTAATAGGCGACTCAAGGTAGTCCAGACAGTCAAAAACCGCCTTCAGGGCTACGATGCCGAAGCTCTGCGCTCCGAATTCCTTGGAACTACGAAGACTGAGGTCCCATGCGCCCCAAGCGAGCTCCAGGCTTTGTAACACATCGGCAACAGAATGTTTGCTGAGATTCCCAACGAGCTTGTTCCTGATATCGTCCACCAGAGTGCGCGAGTGCACACGCATTCGCTCTTTGCGGTCCTTCCGCCATCGCTTCTGGGAACAGTTCGCAAGAATCGAGCCGACCACCACCTCGGCCTCGAGCAGCCGCTCCCCGGCGTTCGTCAGCGTGTGCGTGGCGCAGATGTAGCGCAGCTCGTCGACGTATTGGTGGAAGATCCTCAGCAGATCGGAAGAGTGGGTCTCCACGAACGCAGAAGAGCCTAGATAGACCTGTACAGAGGACAGTAAGCTGAAGGAGATGGGATCAGAAAGTGGCTGTCGAGGAGGAGATGGGCCTTCGGCGAGGATAGAGGCTATTGTATCGGCCACATCAACATTGAGATTGGGATCCCGGAACAAGTATCCGAGCGCCCTATCCGATCTGTAGTAATCTGTCTCTCGAGGTGATACTACTTCCGCTGCGTGCCAGTCAGGCTTGCACCGGATGAGTGTTCTGGGCAGCGAATCACTGTCGATGTTCAGGGGAGTCCCTTGTTTCGGGTAATCCACAGCCTAATGAATTTCGTTATTGGTGCCGGATTCAATGATTTGAAATATATCGCACTAACCTGCGAGCACAGCTCCGCAAGACGGAGACAGTTCTGATCGCGCATTCCTTCCTACATTTTCACATAAAAGATAAGCACGGAGTAGTAAATTCGATGTACTCCTAAACCCACATTGGATTGATCTGAAGATAATTATCAATATCCAGGGTATCATCAATCCGATTGAAAAACTTACCAGCTATAATAAGCAGCTTTGTGGAAAGAAGGCCCTGTGCACCAATACAGAGTCAGAATAGAATAGCATTGAACCAGAGGAGAAATTGTTAGTGCGAACCAGCAAATCTGAGTGAATATATTCAACTATGAAATCGCATATGTCTTCGACGGTGCTGTCTCTTCCCAAATTCTTAGTTTTAAGTGGCTCATAGGATGCAGCAGTCTCGATAGAAACGGGCAAGACGGGATCGTAGCAGATGATTGAAAATTGATCTCTGAGAAAGCAGGCATGAAAGAATTTCACCGAAAAGAAGGGACATTTGACTTACCCATCCACATCACCTCCACCAAGACAGGATGCCAATGAACGAGACCCTGAAGGGTCAGATAAGTATAGGCAATCGCTTGATGTTCCGAAGTGTACGTACCAACGGATGGCATTACCACCACATTTTTAAGTTTAGAAAACAGGCAAATCTTATCTTTAGGCGGCCGACCGATTGCCCGGACACGTTGAACTATAAGGCATCGTCAGATAAGTTTGATTATAAAATGTAACGCAATAATTCATACCATCTCCAAGATGAGCAACAGGACTCCTCGAGATACTGACATTTCCATTGAGATATATCGGTTGTTGACCAGGGCCTGTCTGTATACAAGCTAGCCAAAAGCAATCAGCACTCGCACCAACCACTCACAAGCAAGGGGAAACGATAAAGTCTTACCATAAATTTCACCCTCAGCCAAACAGTATACATTCTCGTAGCCCGGTTTTCCAAGATACGCCGGACCTTCGTCCGCAGCGCCCACAAGATGGTAGCTATCCGGTACAGGGATGCGAGCACCATGTTTGATGTCTCGCAGAATATCCGTCACAGCGACCTGGCGGATCTGCCGAAGGAACGGGTTGTCAATACCAATTGTTCTTCCATCGGACGTCAAATCCATGTTATAACGGTCTCGCAATCGACTGAGAATGTCCTGTAAGCCATAAGACGATCCAAGGCGGTGAGCTGACAGTACTTCAACGAAGCGTGTGATGGAGTCGTCGATTGTCTTTGCTTCGCGGACCGCGTTGTCTTGTAAGGTTAGGAATACATCTCTCCTTACCCCAGTGTCTTCGAGCAACATAACAAGAGGACTGATAGGCCGCGATTCAGAATACGCTATGCAGAAAATCGACAGAAGGCTCACCGGTTGAGATAGCATGTATTGGGTTTCCCGAATGCTTGAGCGATTTCAAGGGGCGCAATTTCTTCGTCTGCTTCCTTAGCTTTGAATTTTCCCATTGAGGGGCGGAGTACCATCCTGATCCCGTCGCGTTCATCAAGGGCCGGATTGATCACAACGACTCCTTTGTAGCCCAAAAATCTGATTTGATACTGCAAAAAATCATTAGTTCAAAAGCTTGGAGGACAGGCGAAAGATACTTACTGCAGAGGGTTGAAGCAAGTTCTCAGGGTTGCGTTTAGCTTTACATAGCTCAGCCCAGATTTCGTTTCCGAGCGTCTCCGAGATCGAGCCTACTCCATCTGTAAACAAATAAGGGTCGTTTCCAAGATCGGGGACCTCCTTCCATTCGCTTCTACGGATCTCGACAGAAGGATCAGTGGCCGTGAAGGCCTGCGCCAGACGAGCAGCATATTTCGATGGGCATTGCAGAAGGTCGGTACCCTCAAAGTTCCCCAGGTTGTGCCGAATCAACGCTGTGTTGATGTATTCGCCGTTATAATGGAAGGGGTTCAAGTACCAAACAGCATGCTCTCTCAAGGCCGAGTTTGAATATGCCAAAAACTCGAACTTACGACCAGCAAGAACAAACCCATCTTTGAGGATACTGCCAACACGTTTCTCAAGGAACGCACGCCCATCGACTTCTCTTTCCCAACGATACTGCAGGCGGTCTTCGTCTCTGAAATCCACGCGGATAAAATGATCTTCGAAGCCTTGATAGCGTCGTATAACGCGATTCGATTGAGAGGGATAAGGGCCTTCCAAGATCATACGCGTAGGTGTGAAGGTGACATGATGGCAGCGGAAGGATCCATCTGAATGGACGAAGTCGAGAGTCTCTTGGGTGCTTTTGACTCGATTAAAGCAGTGTTTGGGGCTCTCTCTCGGAGACCGAACCTGTAAAGCTTCGTTGTAACGCCTCAGTAGTTCACCGACGAACAAGGAAGTCTTCTTAGATTTTGCGAGGAGTTCTTTAATGCTAGCAGTTAAATCCTTCAAGTCGTCGGTATGTAGAAGCCCGCTACGTATCAAAGATTCGATCTGGAAAGCGATTGGCCAATCAAAACTAGACAGAGTTTTATCGAGGATACGGAGGTTTTCTCTGTTAAAAAACCCTCTTCGGTCTGCTTCGATCTTTGGCGAGCCCGGATTGCATAGGATGATCATGCTTTGGGCCAGGTTGGCCACTCCGCACATCTTGACGAACTTTTCGATAACGTCTCCGTTGTCGTCTTTAAGAAGCTCCAAGCGCAGCTGTGGACAATATGGTGCTACAATGGCGTGTGCTTCGTTGATGGACGTCACCCTATGTTTATATTCGCGATTGTCCACCTTTTGGTTGCCTGTTAGTAGACGATTGAATGGTATCCATTCCAAAGTCACTGGGGTGAACGTGTCAAAACAGATGTCTAACCAGTAGTGAGTTGGATACTCAATCCGCGATGAATTTTTTTACTCACAGGGCTTGATGTCATATCCTATTCCGATTTTTTGAATGCTCGAAAAATAAACAACTACGTTGTAACCGTAATCATCCGTCAATCGATTTCCCATCTCAATAAAAATATTGAATCAGGTATCGTCGCACGCGAGAAGAGTTACGCACCTCGATACGGAAGAGTTTATGATCATAATCAAATCTCAGCCAAGCGGTGGCGCCTCTGTAAGGGTCATTGTTTACGGGCCATTCAATAGAAAAAGCCCGCGGGTGAGGGCGCTCTTTGTCCGTAACTGGATATCGGTCTCGATAGAAAATTCCGAATTGAACCTCTTCGACACAAAACCTTGTGTCAAGCGTTCGCATCCTGTCTTGACGTTCTTCTTCGAGGTCCGGGTTAATATAGGGGGTCTTGCTGAGAGTCTTTACCAGCCAGGAATGAGGGGGCTTGTCGTGCTTGAAGAACTTGATCCTCTTCCCGTTGATTGTGACAGGCTCTTTCATAACGTGTGCGAGAAATCTCCTTCCAATGTTTTCCGATGGAAGAGTCAGCGTTCCAGTCCCATCGTTTCTAACGCCTCCTGCGGGATTATCATTGAGTTTGACCTGGAAGTTGATGACCCTTCCATCGACATCCACAGGAGCAAAACCTTCAGAATGGATGATACCGGCGAGTGCCCGAGTAACCTCCCAGTTGTTGACCTCTCTTGGTAGGTATTTGAGGCCGATATCCATGGTAGTGCTGATGAGTGAGTTGAACAAAGTGGAGGTAGGAAGATAAAGGCATCAAACGAGCGCTTAAATCTGCTTATCGATCGCGTCCAAACGTTCTTTGAGCCAAACATGTATAACAAAGCATGGTGCCACTGCCAGCGTGAGATACAAAGCACACACCATTATCTGAACTCGGATCAACAATAACCAAAGAGGTTCAGGGATATCACTTGAAATAGTGTCCAAAAAAGCAATAAAGGATAGTCTGGGTGGTTCCGTTCAACGCTCAAATGTTCACGGTTGAAAGCGCTGTCCCTAAGCCGGCCCGTCCGGTAAGTAGTATTTGCGCATGCTTGATCCCAAAGCCAAACCATTTTTTTGGCCAATGGACATTCGGAAAGCTGTTAACGTTTCGCTATTTTGCCTCGGGTCTTCTTTATATTTCGCTTCCCTTTGCGCAAGGATTTGAAAGCGCAAAATGGCCAAGTCTTCTGCAGTCATTTCCTCAAAAAAAGCGCACGCGCTACACAAGTCTACTACCGGGAAGTCTGGCCTGAAAAGCACCACAAAAACCGCTGGAAAAGTCAAGGCTGCATCTCCTCCACCAGAGCCTGTAGAGGATGAGGATGACGAGGATGAAGAGGAATGGGAGGACGAAGACGAAGACGAAGAAGAAGAAGACGACGACGACGACGACGAAGAGGACGATGGAGACGATGGCGTCGACGAAGAAGGCATGGCACGATTGATGAAGTTGCTTGGCGACGACGGTCTCGACGATATTGGCCATGCTCAGCTCGATGCATTAGCAGGTGAGGATGAGGGCTCGGAAGACGAAGATGACGAAGAGAATGAGGACGAGAGTGCAGGAGAGGATGAAGAGGGTGAAAAACTAGAGGCGCAAAGTGGGGACGAGGCTGAAGATAGCGACGAAGGAGGTGAAGAGGATGCAGAAATGGATGAAGACGAGGACGAGGAAGCTTTCGCTCTCGACGAGGCTGAATCCGTGGACGAAGATGCCGTACCACGCCAAAAAGTCGAGATCGACAACAAAGTGCGTAGTTCACGTCGTACTTTTTTTTCTGACTCTTTTTTAACAAGAAAAAAATAGGTCGTTCTCGAGCAAATTCGTGAAACGATTAAGCTCGACCCATCGCTACCATGGACAGAGACACTTGTGCTCTCGTATCCACATACAATAGATGTCGATGTCGACGATGACCTAAAGCGCGAGCTTGCATTGTTCGTACCTCTCCATCCAGAAATCAGCTAATAATTCAACTCATTTTTTTTAGTTACAAGCAAGCACTCCACTCCGCCAACGAAGCCCGCGCAAGAGCGGCCAAGCTCAACTTCCCCTTCACACGTCCCTCGGACTACTTCGCCGAGATGATCAAAAGCGACGCGCACATGGAGCGCATTCGTGTGCGTCTCCTAGATGAGTCTGCTGGTATCAAAAAGAGCGAGCTCAAACGGAAAGAGCGCGAAGGCAAGAAGTTTGGTAAACAAGTTCAAGTGGAAAAGATCAAGGAGCGTGAAAAGTCGAAGAAGGAGATGGAGGAAAGACTCAAAGGGCTCAAGCGGAGTATGCTACTTTCCTTCAGTCACTCGACATATAGTTGCAGCGGAAACTTACTCTCATTGCAGAAAGAAAGGACGTTTTGGACAAACCTTCAGGAGGAGGCGATGACGACTTCGATATTCAAGTGGAGGACGCCCTCGCAGACCGGCCTGCAAAACGCGGTAGGGCGTCTAATGGTAGGGGAATTCCGCGCGACGCGCGTGACAAGAAGTACGGCTTTGGTGGCGCCACGCGGCACTCAAAATCAAATACAAGGGAATCGACGGATGACTTTGGTCCTGGAGCTGGCCGAGGACGTGGTCGAGGCGGTGCACGTGGCGGACGAGGGGCAAGCAGAGGCGGAAGTAGGGGTGGTTTCGGCGGTGGACGCGGTGGAAGAGGTGGTGCGAGCGGTGGAAGGGGGGGAGGAGGAGGTCGCGGCGGCAGCAAAAGACTGGGCAAGTCAAGAAGAATGGCATCAAAATAGTCCGTCTCTTATTCTCTGCTATTCACGATCAACACGAATACCCGGTCATCTACTGCTATCATTCATTGTACAGAGTGTTCGTCACAAAATCATGCGTGCATTTCGAAGTAAGCTACGGAGTCCCTCAAAAGTATGAAAAACCTAGTTGGTCGTGGCGTCGGTAAAGGGAGTGGTGGCAATTCCGACACGACTGTCGGTAGTGTCGAAGACGCTGTAGAAGCGTTGCAGCCATCCAAAGCCATCTGCGTTTCTATTAGCCCCATTCATATTCGACGCAGGCTCCTGGTTGGACTTACTAATGAAGTCGAGGCCAGATCCGCTGTTGCTTCCCAAATCTGACACGATCAAATAGTTCTTGCCGTCTTCACCACCGATAACAGAGTTGAGAGAACGTGGCCAAAGTTGGGCATTGGCAGTAAATTCAAAGGTAGTCTGTGGTCGAGATTAGTGTTCGTTGCAGATTTTTGAGAAGATGATGCATACCGAACCGATCTCGAAGAACAGGCTTTCCATGTTGGAAAGCTGATCGTCGGTGACGGTCAGAAGACCGGTAGCTCTGATAAAACGAAAGTTGAGAACGGTGAATATTTGAATCGTTAATCAAGAAGTGAAGACGGACTGATCCATAGTTGCGCCTGTAGCATCTTGGTAGGCGTTGAAGGCGTCAGTGGCAATAAGCAAGAGAGTGGTTCCGGTATCGACAATTCCAGCGGAAGTCAAAATGGGGGAGCCCGATGATCCATAGGTGATAGTCTGGTCGATACCCCAATATTGGCTTGCCGGGGAAGTCTTCGTGATGGGAGTGAAGGCGATTTCTCCAGTGAAACTGAGGCAAAATAATTGAGGAATATTCGATGATTCAACTAATGGCGAGTACATACCGAGAACTGTCAGTGGAACCGAAGCTCAGCTCTCCATTCACTTCTCCGTTCGAGGTCGTGGGGTTAAAGGAAATTGCAAGAGATTCGGTTGGGATAGTCTTCTGGCCGAACAAGTTGTCCATGACGGTGGGGACATTAGGTGTGCCGGAGACAGTGCCTATGAGAAACATTGAATCTACATCACTGAAAGTATCGAGCACACATATAACTGACCTGCGGTGAGGTCAACAGGACCGATACTAAACCAGGCAAAAATATCAGAAAATGAAAGCATGGTAATCATATGGTTGAAACTGACCCAAGAATTCCGTCAACACCTTGGAATCCGGTGGCCTTCGAGGCAACACCAATGGACTGGCTCTTGATTATAAGGTTGCCGCCCAAACTGACTTGGTCAGTGACTGTCGAGGTAGATTGGAGTAAGTACATAATGCCACAATGACTGTATTTATAGAGCTTACATTCCGTTCCCGAAAAGGAGCCAGACCCGTAAGTGACGTTCTGTTTGATAATTATCTTCAGCGGCTAGCAATAATAGCAATCATATCCCCGCAACGCACCACTTGTTTGCGAGTGCTATGACTTGTGGACGTAGACTTGTATGATTTGTCGGCGCCAACCCAACTGTTGTCGATCGTTGTTAGACAAAACAAAATGAAAGCTGGTTAACACACGTGTTCGAGCTTCCTATGAGTGAATGAAAGTATAAGAATTTCTGAAATTCTGCACAAAATTATACAGCTACATGCCTGTGTCAATCAAGAGGGTATAGTCAGTAGCAGGGCTACCAACACCGACGGATATCGTATAAGTCACACCTACAGTCATCTTAAGTAGGTATAGACCCAAATCATAGAGAAATACGAACCAGCGTCAGTCACATCGATGGACTCTGCCGCGCTATCGGGGTCTCCTGCTGGAGGGACTGGAGCAGGAGCAGGCTCGCTGGGCGCAGGGTGGGAAGGGTCTTCGCCCTCCTCTGGGTGCTTGTGGCCATGGCCATGGTGGTGGTGGCGATGGCGGCGATGATGATGAGACTCCCAGTTCGCGTTGGGCCCGTGTGGGTGCAGGCCTTGGAGCAGCTTCGCTGCGCGAGCTTGATCATGGGCAAGGAGATTCTTCGCTCCATGCTTGACATGAGCGTGGAATGGGACACTGTGAACGACAACGTTTGACATGGTGTTTAGATTTGCTGGTGAGGCGAGGTTGAAACTAGCGGTAGCTATGGTGCAAGAATTAGTCGACTTTATACGGTTTGGAGGGGTTTGGGTCCTGTGTGGATTCCGCGGGTGCCTATAAACAGGAGGGCGTCATCATGGTAGCAGAGGGTTATAATTAGGGTGTTGATTGTGAAGGTACAATGGAAGATGCTCGTTCTCCCATGGCGAGCTGTGCTTGTAGTCGGCACACGTCCACGTCAGGTTGTCAAAGAAAAGGCCGCAACACAGCCAAGATAGCTGAGCTTCGCCGCCCGAGTTCGCGTAGTAGGCCTGCAATGCGCCGTTGTGAGGCTATTTTTTGACACTGGCTTCCTATCAAGGCTATTCATAGCACCGAATAGGATAAAAATAACTGCCTTGGGGGAAGCATGTGTTCGCGCTCGCCCGCTTTGAAACTAAGGTTCAAAGATTCCGAGAAAATAACAGAAAGAGACATACTCAAATCAAAGGCCGATAACAAGAAAAGCATATGCGTCACCGTTTCCAACTATGACGACGATGCTCCAGAACTCCTTTCAATACATGTCATAGTGGTCACCTCAACTTAAGAGATTATCTCTTCGAACGTGGGCAGCGACAATGGCAGAGAATTCCATCAGTAAAGAAGCTACGGGGAAAGGGCTACTCCGACGATAAAAGGACGCACGAGATGCCAAAAAGCTGTGACATAAGCATTTCCAATGTCGCGTAGATAAGAGCTAGATAACCTTCTGTACATAGCGAGATCTCTTCGTCTGAAGCAAAGAAATGCCTAGAAATGCCAGTTTCCCGCAAGCTAGAGACGCACGCATGTGATGTCAGGACATAGTTGAACGCCGATGAGAAAACTAAACCATTAAAGACCAGAGAATGGTAGTTATTCGGACAAACAGAAGACTCTCCGTGGATCCAAATCCACTCCCCGGCTACTAGTCAAAGGAAAAAGAGCGTTCACCCGCAGTCGAATCTCTACAAACAGGTCGTCATAGAGTAAGTCGTCATAGAGGAGCAAGTACAGTTTCCGTTTCCTGTATGTCAGGACAGCCCTTATCTTCAACCACATGGTTCGATCATGGAAGAAGACAGCGTTCTATTCTAATCCTCGCAACTTTCGGGACCGTTGCTGGTCATACGTGTGGAGCGGCATCAGTGAAGCAGAGCCCGCGAGAGAGAATGCTGCCATTTCAAATATTATTGTGATTGTCGACGTCACGGACTGCGGATTGAATGGACAGACAGAATTCGGGGCATCTGAAGTTTGAGGCCCGAGGCTTAGGGAGTTATATAGATGTAGCTAGCTGTTCACGAGATGGCGTTAAGCTTGGAAATGCAAGGGAAAGGAAGGTAGCCAAAGGATCGCGCTGCGGGTTGACTGCGGAGATGCCAGGGCAGTTGTTTGCCCTATAATCTAGTGAAGAGAGCTTATGTTCGGTGCTTCGAAGTGCGCAGATCCCGATCTCGGGAAAGCTGAGCGCTGAGGTATTGGAGGTGTGGTTTCAACCCAAGGGCTGTGTGGACTGAAGCTGACCGGGATGTTCCGTTCGATTGTTAAAATTTCCCACACTCTTTCCTTGCAAAAATAAATTACAGAACAAGAACAGAAATACAAACGCATACGCAAACTATCCTACGCAATAAATACTTAGTCTTAAAAAATGAAAAGTTGAAAAAGCTTATAAAATACCGATGTAAGGAAGGAAGGGTGCGCTTATCATCATTGCCTGCAGTATTCTTCCTTGCCAGATCGAAACGGCTGCGCTGCCGCTCACGGAAGCATGAGTTGCAGAGCCTGAGGGTAGCTCTGTTGTGGTTACAATGTATGTCTGCGTGGAAGTAGATGCGGACGTTGTCATTGTGGAAGTCGACAACCCACTGCTAGATGTAGCGAAGGGCAAGGGGCTTGCAGACCCGGACGTCCAGCTTGAGGTGATGGGAGTAAGCGGTGCTTTACCCGTGCTTGTCTTAGTAGTTACGTTCCAGTGTTGCAGGCTTAAATTAGGCGAGCCGGAAGCAACAGTTGAGGAGTGATTTCTTCCAGTAGTACTGGAATAACTGGTCGGCAGCGGAGTGCTGGAGTTCGAAATTTCGGCGCTTGTGGTCTCATATACACTCAAAACGGGGGTCAGGTTCTGCGTTTCCGTCATCTGCTCAGTGACAGTACCCGTTTGTGTAGTTGTAGTTGTGGTATTCCTGATGTTCACAGGAAATAGTCAATCACACTGAGATAGCTAGGTAAGATAGATGACAAGTGCGCACCTTGAACCATTTTTGGGGACAGAATCAGAGCCTCCACTTCGATCTTGTAGAATCCGTCCAGTTACGATATGTATTGCTGCTAATATCAAAAGAATATTTGTGGAGCGGAGTGATCGCATGGCAGTATCAGCTTCAGGGGCCCGTAAGAGAAATTGCGGCGAAGGTAGAAATTTGGAGAGTTTGGCACGTAATAAAACGTATATTGTCTGGCAGAGCAATGGCAGCGAGCATTCTAAATATATACAGGTAGGAGGCCTTTTAGAAGGTGGGCATTCTGTAATTACATACTTGATGTCGTTCCGTACACAGAATTCCGTTCAAGTTGTCCAAAGGTCAGACTATGGCCATCATTAATGCATGATATAATATAATATGATATGTAATAAAGGGCCATATAAATGGAAGGGAGAGACAAACAATGAACACTTTGATGAGTGATGAAAAATGCAAAATTATAGTCCATGATTATAGGTGAGGCGCATAGAGTAGAGAAGTAAACAAATAAAATACAGTACGAGCTCTACAGGGGATAAGTAAATAGCAGTGAATGATATAGTTTACATTGAGGCTGAATGTAGCGAAGTCCATGAAAGAGTGTTCGAAGCATTTTAATTGACCCTGCCAGTATAACCGAGAGGAAGAGACGGGAGCTGATGGTAAGGTCCGAAAGGCGACAATTTTTCGCCTTGCGAATATCCAAATCCAAAAGGAGCGGAGCATTCCAAGCGTGCAGGACAATTAACGCGGTGAGCTGTCGACTCCAGAAAGCTCGCATCCCGCGACCCATACATAATCGTATAACACGCCCTGCATGCTGTCGAAGATCGAGATCGCCCGCGACGCGTCGTATACTCGTCACCTCCACGTTCCCTCCGCGCTGGCGAACGTCCCCTGCGTCCGTGCCGAGATTCCGAACGTGCAGCCCTGGAATTGCGCTCTGCAATAACCAGCAATGCGCTTTCGAGCTGTTCCGCGAAGCTCCGACGAGGTCTGTGTGGGCTGGGCGGTTCGGAGGAAGCGCGAGACGAGAACTCGCTGGGTGAAGGTAGAGGTGTGGGGAGGTGGGACACTGGATCAATGGAGGACTCGGAAAAGTAACGTCCCTCGTCTTTGTTGAAAGAGAAGTGCGTTCCAGAGAACGATATTGACGGAATGAGGCGTGCAGTCGAGTAGGTGGGTACATGTCTTGATTGAAGGAAAGTGTCAACTTGAGGAGTATCCTCGGTGACCAGTGTTGAGGCGCATGGTGGAGGACTCGGAGAAGGTGTTCTTATCGTCAAGACCGTCAGGCCCTCTCGAACTTCGTCAATGGAAGGCATACCGGCGTGGCTTTGACCGTGACTCCTATGTATGATGATGACGATGAAAGCTTTTATAGTGCGGGACGTCTGGCAGAACGACTGGAGGCCAGAATGAAAGACAGGGAGACGGTAGATATAGTCGAAGCCCAGACCCGCGCGGTATTTATACCTTTTGTCAGTCTTTTATCTGGAAAAATGTGTGGCACAATGGCTCGAGACGATAAGGAAGGTGTGCTGGCAACAAGGCATTTATGATTTTGCCGAGTGCTTTCTCGGCCCGATTGCTCGATAATTAACCAATTGGGCGATTTTAACGCCGAAAGGCCTAAGCGCTCAAGCGCTCATCAATTGCGTTGCATGTTGCATCGAAACAACACCCGCGGCGGAAGCTGAAGGCCAACTGAACACGACGTAAAATAACTATTACCTTTTTGCTGCAGAGTTGTCTAGCATACCCTCGATCGCAGGACTCTTCTTGAACATTTTAATCTTACTTGTGTGTGTGATTGAAATGATTGACGAAATAATTCCGAGATAAGGCGTATTTCTATGCGATTCCGGAAAGAGTATGGTAGGGACGCATATATGACTGAGAATTGTGAAACGCTGCTAAAAAAAGACACCGAAAAAACCTATGGGGTCCCCCAATGAGGGCTATGGACGTGCGCCGGGTCAGGCGTTGCTATTTGCCAGCGATTAACATCTTATTTTGCGCTTGATGGCATCATACGCACTTATATTCCCTGTCCATTCTTTCGCAGTGTCGAGTCTTTCCAAGTCACCTCCCGCCTCCGAGTTCTCTCGTTTCAAGGTAATGCCCAATCCAACCCCGCTGGTGTACTTTTCGCTCGGCTGGGCTTCACGCTCCGGCGTTGGGGCTATAGAATCACTGCGCTTGAGGATTGGCGTATTTTCTTGTTTAACTTGGAATGGTTTGCCAAAGGGGGTTAAAATATATTACGCATCGAGCGCTACAAAAATTTACTCACCATTATCGTGGGATTGGTCGCCTTGGCCTTCAAGCTTGTATTCGTATGTGCAATAATGTTGCTGAGACGAGGCGAGAAGTTCTCCGGGTTGAGGAAGCTCTATGCGGCACTGTCGATCCCTGGCTGACATTCTCCTTTGACCGGGTGAGTTGGGACCGACACGATTGGTGCTGTACACCTTCCAGCAGACGAGAAAGAAAATGCATAGCAATAACACTGCAAGGTTGTTATGTCAGTACATAGTTGATACGGCGACGAAAAGGATGCCTCACCCCACAGAGCAACGTCAATGGGACAAGAGTGGGTCGATTCGCAAGTGGTACCAAAGAATCCTCGATGATTGAATGTCGACGGCAACGGGCCATCCGAGTCTCTGGAAAAATGAGTTGGCCAGGACATAGGTTGCTGAAGTATGAGGACTTCGAGTGTCAAGAGAGATTCAAAGAGGCTGAGTCGCTACGATGACAGGATTGAACGAAATTTATTCGAAAATGGCGGTGAAGAGCGGGTGACTGTCATTGTTGTTGCGCCTGGGGCGAGTAATCATAGTCTAAAAGCAAACGTAGCTATCAGAAATGGGAAGAGCGCACAGTACATAGAGTAGTCGCCTACGAACCTTTCAAGTCGTCTCCAACATTTCCAAGTCCCTTCTCCAGAAACGTTCAAAGTAAGCACTGACTGGTGCTAGTAAGTGATGAAGTCTGGGATGAACACGTCAGAGAGACACTAAAAGTGGTCTGGTCAATCGTCATACATGCGTACATAGTAGCCTTAGACAACGAGCTCAGCGTCCGGTGCGGTGGGAACGACAACAGGTGGGGCGGCCCGCAATGATCCGGTGCATGTTGGTCGTCTGTGACGACGTTTTTTTTTTTT